>JAMKQA010004131.1:0-15882 GCA_024699735.1 Posidonia australis | reverse complement strand
CCATTGACAGTAGGAAACCTAGAAAGACTGAGTTTTCTCGGGCGCATGGGGGTGCCTAACCCCTTCCCCATGCGTAACCAGAATCCTTACCCTTTCTCTGGCCCGCATTCATCTTGCATTATCCATTAGGCACGGATCACACATGCAATTTGCATTTTGTTTTGTTTCGTGATTTTCTTGTGTTCGTTTTGGTTTTCCTCGTCTTTCCATTAAAAGACTAGGTAGCGACTCCTTTCATTATCCTTTTTTGTCTTCCCTTGGTGTTTCCAAGTCTTGTCTCAACCTCCGGATTCACCATTTTCGCCGTGACCGTATCGGATCTCCTCGTGTGCTTCCGCATACCGGAGTAGGTTTGGTGAACCGCCTAGGGGTTCCACCGGCATGGTCACACTTGGTGAGCAGCAAGATGTTGCCTAGCAACTTCCTCGTGTTACATGAGATGTTTCCTTCCTTCAAAATAAACAGTATAGGTCTGGATTAGTTCAACTGTAGTAAATAATAATAGAGATACAATAAATAATCATAAATGAAAGAGATCGAATACTAATCGGAGGTTGTCCCCACATGCAAAAGTAATGACTAGCTATAATTATGGTGTGAATAATGAAAAAAATGAACAAAGGAATCAAATATTCCCTACACCCTTGTGATGATACAATGCAAAGTGGCGGTAGCAGAAGCAAGGATGGAGCTCTAGAGACACGTTTCAACTTCAAAAGGATGTGGTCTCTAAGGATCTAGACTTTCACAAAAAGATTGGACAGATTGGGAGGCTAAATATCTCTCACAATCTAGGGGTGTCTCTCTTCTCTCTTAGGAAAAATGCTAGAGTTCTCTCTCTCTCTCTTAGGATCTCACAAGGTCCCTTAGGGTTTCAGGGTTTCTCAGGCTTGTCCTCTTAACTCGTCTCTGGTCTCATCCCTTGTCGTGTCCTCTCAAAAAGTTGATTGAGGGTGCTTATTTATAAAGGATGAAATGCCAAATCTTGAAATTTAGAAAGAAATCACATTTTTGTTCTCGTCACCCACACAGGCGGCAATAGTGGTAGATACATTGTTGTACCAAGCGACAACGCCAATGGAGATTCCATTTTTTGCGTAACGTGGAGAATCATGGCCGAAAGGCAATGAAATATTCCACGTCATCTAATCATCATAGTGAGAGGCGACTACAGTGGATTTACCATTTTCTACGTCACGCAGAGAATAATGGCCTGAAAGGCAACAATATATTCTATGTCAGCAAGTCACCAGTGCATGTGGTGTTGAGAGATCAAAAAAGGAAAAAATTTAAAAGTCAAAATCCTAAAATATCTAGCATATTTCCAAAAATAGATCAAGACCAAATCTACCCAAAATCCATGATTCTCGTGATTGAGATAAATAAGAAGATATTTAGAAAATCAAATCAATACTTGCAATTTAAACAAATTTGATTTATATCATATCTTCAAAATCAGGGAAATAAGATGTGGAAATCTATAATTAATCTTGATTAGCAATCACTTGGATATTTTTAAATCAAATCTTTATTTTTAGATATTATGTGAATTAAATGTGGTTAAAACATTAAAATATAATAACCAACATAAAATCTTTATTATTCCATAAAAATAAAGTTAAATAACCTTAAATTAATGTCATCCAAATTTCTAAATTTCCATGAATTAATTAACATTTATAAAGATTTATATGATATGCATATATATTTAAGTGCTAGATAAATCATAGAGATTATAATAATTATAGGAAAAATCATGATAATATCTATAAACGATCCATATGTTATATTAAGACTCTTGATGACAAAATATATTGAGAGAGATATACAGGACACTCGTCACCTATGCCACCAACGTTAGATAATCTAAGCACCATATTAAGCGGCGACGAGATTAGTTGCCTTCTGAACTGGTGACTAGTTTAGTCAACTTCCATACTGACAACATCCTAGTCTTTTGCAGCTTATCCCCTATCTTTTAGTTTAATTCATAGAAATCTATTAAAAGTCTGGAAAACTTCAAAAATTCTACGAAATTATAAAAATATTTTATTTAAGATTAAAATACTCAAATTTACCACCAATTTGAGTAAGGTGGGAGTGTTAGCTTTGCCACAACTAGTGACTCAATGAAAGTGTTTAAGGGACTCGAACCTGCCACTAGTTCGAGCACGTTAGCTCCATCATAACTAATTACCTTGAATCAAGTAAAATAAAAAATGTCTTTAAAGAAATCATGAAAAAAATTGGAAAATGTGCTATAAATCCTTAGTAATGAGATCTAAGGCATCTTAAGGATTTATTATCCTAACTAACTTTGGACAATACAAAAATGGAATATCTATAGCTTAAAACGACCTTCAAGGGGGAGTAATATATAGATATCCTGTTTTGACACTCACCTATTATTTTTAAGCCTTACCGCACCATAGCGTGCTCCATTTATCATTAAAAGCCTTTTTCTCAACCCAGGTACTCTCCAAAGACCCATTTGCAAATACAAGTCATTGAACGCTAAGAATTTAACAATTTACGTTAAACACAAGAATTTCAGCATTCAATGTTGAAAGGTTGAAATCCTATGTTCTACACCTCTAGGTCAATTCCCTTTCATTTTAATTAAACTTTCCATTTTCAGACTCAAAATAAATCTTTGATATTTTCAAACGAGTCTTCATGTATTATTTAGAGCTCTTTATTAACCTATTTAATGACTCATTTGACTACATTTGACCTGACACCCTAAATTTAGTGAGTTATTAACCTAAGAGTGTTGAATGCTGGTACGACTGCATTCTACATAGAATACTGGATTTCTAGTGTTCAACGTTGAACGCCTAAAATCCTACATTCTATACCTTCAGATCATTTCCCTTTCATTACAGTCGAATCTTTTTTTGGAGTCAACATAAATCTTTGATATTTTCAAATGAGTCTTCATGCCTTATTTAGAGGTTTTTATTGACCTATTTAATGACTCATTTGACTACATTTGACCTAACACCCCAAATTTGGTATGTTATCAACTTAAAAGTGTTGAAAGCTGAGATGGTTGTGTTCTAAATAGAATGCTAGATTTCCTGTGTTCTATAACTGACAACTGGATCCCAACAACTGCCTTCCTATTTTGGAATACTTTGAATTCAAATTATTTTCCATTTAAGGAAAATTTCTCTAATCGTGCGAGATTTTAATATGACTTTCATTGAACTTTATTGTCCATTTACTGGGGGAATATTCCCTCATTAATTTTTGTTGTGCGCCTAGGTGTGTTGAACGTTGGATTTCTTGTGTTCAACATTGAACACTGGGATTTCTACATTCAACACTTCAAAAATAGAAACTTTTTATTGTAGTTGTTTAGTCTTGCCAATTTTAGATCTTTTTACCTATTTTGATCCTTCGTTGCCTCTATATAAACACGAGTACCTCAACTTTTAGAAGGGGACCCAAAATTTGATAGAAGATTAGAGTCAAAACCAGAATCTTAGAGGGAGAGATATAGAGGGAATTATGAGAGAAAAGGGAGGAAAATTACTTATAAAAATCACACAAAGAGCAATCTAAGAGCAACTTGAAGTGCGAAAAGTCTGTGAGAGAATTAGAAAAGAAAGAGAGAGTTTTGAAGAACTTAAGTCTTCTACTGGTTCCAATCATGTCACGTCGACATTTTGTATTTCATGCATATAAAAAGGGGGTATTCTTAGTATTTTTGCATATCACATTTCATTTTTATGCATGTTATAGCTAGGCATATACATTTAGTTGTAACCAAAGGGATAAAACCCCTCGGGTGAGTATTTTCCCTTTTATTTCATATTAATTTCTAATTTGCTTTGAGCCATTTACTACACTTTATTAATCCAGATATTTTAATATTGTTTTGCAAGGAAAAGAAGAAGAAACTCACTAGCATAGGCACCCTTAGGCAATGCTGGCGTTGTCTTAAAGTAACTAAACCCACAACCACTACAAAATCTACCTAGGCGTCTTGAAGGCCAACAAAAGTAAACCAAGAGTGGCGATTACATCAACTTCAACATCAGTGATTGGATACAACCAAAGGGACACAAGCGAGGCCACGAAACGCACAAATGCAAATGCCTTCGCGAAAATCTCATATACAACTTGAACAAAAGGATCCGACTACTGACCAGCAACAATGAACTCTATTAGCTTGGGGCAAATAAACAAGTTGACCACCCAAGCGCCAACCAATCTCTGAGCTAACCTCTTAGGCCTATAGCCTACCAAATCCTCTAACATGGTCCATTCCTTGATCATCAGGCTCGCCATCACGTGTGTACACTGACTTAGAGCATCAACAACCACATTAGCCTTCCTAGAGTAATAGGACAAATTGAAATCATAGTCCTTTAGGTACTCCACTCACCTATGTTGCATCATGTTAAGGTCTTTTTAAGTAAATATATACTTCAAACTCTGATGATCAATGTAGACCTCAAACTACTCTCCATACAAATAGTGTTGCCACTACTTGACATGAACACTACAACAACCATCTCCAAATCATGGGTGGGAAAGTTCTTCTCATGATCATTTAGTCGGCGAGACACATAAGCTATAACCTTGCCATGCTATATTAGAACGCAACCCAACCTAACACCATTGGCATCATTGTAAACCGTGAAGCCACTACTTCCAGAAAGTAGAGCCAAAACAAGAGTTGAGACCAAATGAGCCTTTAACTTCATGAAGCTTACTTCACAATTGTGGTCCCAAATGAACGAAACTCCCTTCTACGTCAACTCTATTTAAGACATAGTTATAGAGAAAAAGTTCTTAATGAATCTCCTATAGTAGCCCACCAAACCCAAGAAACTTCTAATCTCTGATATAATCTTGGGTCACTTTTAGTTGCTCACTACCTCTACCTTAGCAGGATCCACTCTTATACCTTCTCCTAAAATAAGATGACCACGGAATATAACCTCATTTAACTAGAATTCACAGTCAGAGTGTCCAATACTGCCCTCAAATGCAAGGCATGAGTCTCTACATCTGGAGAGTAAATTAGAACATCATCAACAAATACCACCAAGAACTAATCTAAAAAAGGCTTGAATATCTTGTTCATTAGATCCATGAATGTGGTAGGGTCAATGGTTAAGCCAAAGGGTATAACCGTAAACTCATAGTAGCTATACCGCGTTCAAAAGGTAGTCTTCTGAATGTCTGAGTCACAGATCCTTAAATGATGATACCCTAACCTCAGATCAATATTCGAAAATACTGAAGCAGATTGCAACCGATCGAACAGGTTATCAATGCAAGGCAAAGGGTACTTGTTCTTTATTGTTATTTGGTTCAACATCTGATAATCTATACACAAGCGAAGAGAATCATCCTTCTTGTGAACGAACAAAACAGGTGCTCCCCACGGAGACACACTTGGCCAGATGAAACCCTTGTCCAACAACTCCTACAATTGTGATTTGAGTTCTCTCGACTCTACTAGCACCGTGTGTGACCATGCCGGTGGAACCCTTGCACGGCTCTCCTAGATCCTGGAGTGCGTGGAAGCACACGAGGAGTCCCGATACGGTCACGACGAAGATGGTGAATCCGGAGGAAAAGACTAGGTCTGGAAACACCAAGGGAAGACAAAAAGGATAAGGAAAGGAGTCGCCACCTAGTCTTTTAATGGAAAGACGAGGAAAACTAGGAAAAACACAGGAAAAATCAAAAAACAAGCAAAATGCAAGAAAAATGTATGCTCCGTGCCTAATGGACAATGCAAAATGAATGCGGGCCAGAGAAAGGGTAAAGATTCTGGTTACGCATAAGGAAGGGGTTAGGTACCCCTATGCGCCCGAGAAAACTCGATCTTTCTAGGTTTCCTACTGTCAATGGTCTGCTAGATGTATGCTTGCTTATTCTATATGCTCATGCTAAATGCCCAAATCAACGTGAAGAAACGAAATCAAGGAAAAAAATTAATCCGAGGGTCAAATGTAGGCATTAATAATGCCGCTTTGCTGTACGCCCTTAGACGATGAGGAAAATCGTGAAATCCTTGGAAAGCATATCGCAAAACAGCGGAAATTGGGATAAATCCAAGAAAATCATAAAGGGAAAAATAATCCTCATTTTGGGACAATGTAAGCTTTCTGAAGCCTTTTAATGTATGCCCTCGGGTGATGGAAAACCAAAACAAGTCAAAATTACGGAAAACCGGGAAATGGGGAGAAAATCAAGCCAAAAACAAGCTAGGAAAGGTGCACAAAGCCAGGAAGAAAAGGCGAGAAAACTTGTGGGGAAAGATGTAAAAAGATATGTAAAATACAAGTGTGAATGCAAATATGAAGAAATCCGAGAAATGGGGAGAAAACCAAGCCGGAAACAAGCTAGGAAAGGTGCGCAAAGCCAGGAATGAAAGTCGAGAAAACTTGTGCGGAAAGATGTGAAAAGATATGCAAAATACAAGTGTGAATGCAAATATGAAAACTCTAGGGGATTTTGTGCAAAAAGCCCAAATTCTAAGAAAAACTGATGTTTCGAAGCCCAAATCATCAAAAAAACATAGAAAAACACATTCTATGCTATTATGAAGAAATCTAGGGTCAAATGTGCATCCCTAGTCAAAATGAAGTTTCATAAGAGCCAAAATGCCATTGTACCACTAAAACATGCATTTAAATCAATTATGTAGAAATTTCTGGGTAAAATGCAAGAAAAAAGATTCAGAAAAGGTTCCAAACAGTCTCAGGGCAAAACAGTCATTTTACCCTTGAAAACAGGCAATCATAGTAATTACAGTGAAGTATAGGGGCTAAACTGCAAATTCACAGCAAAACAAAGCATTCAGGAAGATTATGAAGAACTTAGGGGCAAACATGTAATTTTCACTGAGAAATAAGGCACTCAAGAGAATTTCAATAATATCTGAGGGTTAAAATGCAATTTACCCAAAAAAACATGCTTCAGAGGAGTTTTGAAACAAGTTCATGGGTTTTTATGCAAAAAAACCAAAGAAATATGCCTTCTGAAAAGTTTCAGTAAAGTCCAGGGTTCTAAATGCAATTTTTCTAGTGGAAATAACATTCCAGAAAAGTTCTAGAGAATCATGGGGGCTAAAGTGCAATTTAACCAGTAAAAATAACATTCTGGAGAATTTTAGAAGAATGCATGGGCTTAAATGCAAATTAACCAGCAAAAATAAGCATTTTGGATGATTTTAAAAGAATACAAGGGCTTTCATGCAATTTTCATAAAAAATGAACTTTTAGAAAGATTTCAAGAAAGTTTAGGGTCTTTTATGTAAAATGTCTGAAATAAAATGCATGAAAGAAGAACTTGAGGGCCTTTGCTAAAGTTTTAAATCAGAAAAATATTAGTTTAAATGTTCAGGGTGTAAAATGTAATATTTTCAGTTAAAACTTTATTCTAATGATTTTAGAAAAGTGACTGATGGACCTATACGCAATAAAATGACCTATATGTAATGAAAAAGGACTTGAATGTAAGAAAAAATTGAACTTCTGAATTTTAATCAAAAATAATGTTTTATGTTTTTTTATTTAAAAGAAAAGATACGACGGCACCGGCAACGGAGCTCCACCGCCAACGTTCGTCAGGGGAGGGCTAACAGGGCCTTCCCGTAGTCTGATCTTAAATCAGATCCCACAAGAAGCAAGAAGGAGAAGAGAGGGAAGGATCCACCGGAGCAGATCGGTGGCTCAACGGCTGGAGTGGGCCTCCCACACCCTCTCGCCGTCAGGCCCTCCGGCAATGGCGCCGGGGCCGAAGAAGGCCACTGGAGGTGGCGTCGCAACAATCCTGGGCTTCTGGAGGCTTGGGGACGTTGAAACAAGCATTCCTTATCATCTTGTCGCAAGAATCGAGCCTCTCCCCTCCCCTCTGGTCGAGTTGCAGCGGCGCTCCGGCGATGGCAGTGGTGGAGACGACTCGGGGCTCGGTCTAAGGCCTTAGCTGCTTTGGAGAGTTGGAGAAGCACTGGTGAACGTTTCCCAGAGGTCAGCTGGTCGTTGCGGAGCGCGGAGCGTCGGATGGTCGAGTTGCAGTGGCGCTTCGGCGACAACGATGGTGGAGACGACTCGAGGCTCGGTCCGAGGCCTTAGCTGCTTTGGAGAGTTGGAGAAGCACTGGTGAACGTTTCCCAGAGGTCAATTGGTCGTTGCGGAGCGCGGAGCATCGAATTGCACTCTCTGCAACCCTTCTTCTCCGGCGACGGCGGTGGAGCGGCGTCGACTGCGTTCTTCTGCTAGCGCCTCCACAGGGACCGGAGCGAGGCTCTGACGGGCGGAATAGCAAGAGGAGACCCAGGGGAGAAGGACCTAGGCTCCTAGGACCAAGGACAGGCCCTGGGCCAATGCCCCCACCTAGGATGCCGGAAATCAACTCCGATAGGGGTCTGGGAGCACAAACAGACCAGAGGCGACCTCTGGAATTGATCCAGGAAGGCTGGGGGAAGACCTAGGTACATAATTTAACAATAATTGAGGTCAGGGAAGAGCGTACCTGGTCTGGCAGTGGAAAATCTTCCTTACAGCTCGCCAGAGGTTATCGGAATTGCCTCTTCTCCTCCACTACGAGCTCCTCTCTCTCCTGGGAACTCTCTCTCTCGCATTCCCCCTCTCACAGATCACCAACAACCTATTTATAGCCTAGGAAATCTACTAACAACCCAACGAACTCATAACAAACTCTTCTAACCAACTCCAACTAACTAAACAAACTCCCTAACCACCTAACTAATTACTAACAAACTCCCTAATCACTAAATAAACTCCAACAAAACTATAACAAACCTATGTTAGGGAAATGGGCTTTCATGGGCCTAATGGGCTTTAATTGAATTAAATGGGCTTTGGATGAATAAAATGAGGCCTTGGATGAATTAAATGGGCCCTAGTGAGCTTAATGGGCCTATATGGGCCCTGTGGGCCTCCATGGGCCTAATGGGCTTCAATTGGGCCTAAGTAGGCTTAAGTGGGCCTCAAGTGAGCTTCAAGGAGTTAAATGGGCCTTCAATGAGTTAAATGGACCTTCAAAGGCCTTCATGGGCCAAGGTGGGCTAAATTGGGCTCTGTGGGCTTTGAATGGATTCAACTAGGGTTAGAGTTCATTGGTGATTGAATGCCCAGCCACCACACTTCCATCCAACAAAGATTGGGGTGTCTACAGATGTCCCTCCTTGAGCGAGATCGGAGGATGAATAGAACAGAGACCGATGCTCAGGGTTGACAAAGACACCTCGCCCCCTATCACAAGGAAGAGACATCAGGAGGAGGAGAATCATCGCTCGGAGTCACCCTGCCCAAAGCCACAAGAATGGGTCAGTTAACGGCAACCAGCCACCAGTTTGTGAATGCACCAAAGGTCTCGTCGCCAAAGCCGAAGCCAAACAAAGGAACAACACAAATGACCAAAAAACTGACAAGTTGACGACCAATCAACTCCTAAAAGACATGATTGATTATCACACTTGTCGAGAAAATTACCGGACAAGACTCACGGTGCTTGCTGACCGAGAAGTGACTGATCACAGAAGTCATCCGGTTAGTTCGGGCTACCAGCCCAAAAGGAAGGAAGAAACAAAGAGAGTGGGGAATCCATCAGGCATCACAGGGATTACCCGGGTAGTTCGGGATACCAGCCCAAGAAAGGAGGAAGACAACTTGCCTTGATTCCGTCCATTCGGAACAGCACTCAAAACAACAGAGGGACATTGAAGCTCACTCGGAAGGAACGAACCACAGATGGGCAAGAAGCACTAGGATCTATCCGAATGGACCAAACCACGGATGAGAAGATTCACAAGCGAAAAGGGGAGCACCAGGACACGTCCAAATAGACCAAGCCTTGGATGGGAAGATTCAAATATGAAAAGGGGCACCAAGATTCGTCCCATTAGAACGAACCATGGATAGGAAAAAACAAATGTGAAAAGGAACACCAGGATCCATCCCATTGGCACGAACTACAGATGGAAAATTCTCAAATGTAAAATAAACACCAGGATTCGTCCCATTGGAACGAACCGTGGATGGGAAAATCTCAAATGTGAAAGGAACACCAGGATTCATCCCATTGGAACGAACCGTGGATGGGAAAATCCAAATGTGAAAAGAAACACCAGGATCCGTCCCATTGGAATGAACCGTGGATGGGAAAATCTCAAATGTAAAATGAACACCAGGATCCGTCCCATTGGAACGAACCGTAGATAGGAAAATCTCAAATGTAAAATGAACACTAGGATTCATCCCATTGGAACGAACCGTGGATGGGAAAATCTCAAATGTGAAAGGAACACCAGGATTCGTCCCATCGGAACGAACCGTGGATAGGAAAATTCAGATGTAAAAGAACACCAGGATTCGTCCCATTGGAACGAACCGTAGATAGGAAAATTCAATTGTCAAAGAACACCAGGATTCGTCCCATCGGAGCAAACCATGGATAGGAAAATTCAAATGTCAAAGAACACCAGGATTCGTCCAATCAGAATGAACCGTGGAAAGAAAAATTCAAATGTAAAAGAACACCATGATTCATCCCATTGGAACGAACCGTGAATAGGAAAATTCAAATGTAAAAGAACACCAGGATTCGTCCCATTAGAACGAACCGTAGATAGGAAAATTCAAATGTAAAAGAACACCATGATTCGTCCCATCGGAACGAACCGTAGATAGGAAAATTCAAATGTAAAAGAACACCAGGATTCATCCCATCGGAACGAACCGTGGATAGGAAAATACCACATGTGAAAGAACACCAGGATTCGTCCCATCGGAACGAACCGTAGATAGGAAAATTCAAATGTGAAAGGAACACCAGGATTCGTCCCATTGGAACGAACCGTGGATAGGAAAATCCAAATGTGAAAAGAAACACCAGGATCCATCCCATTGGAACGAACCGTGGATGAGAAAATCTCAAATGTAAAATGAACACCAGGATCTGTCCCATTGGAACGAACTGTAAATGGGAAAATCTCAATGTAAAATGAGCACCAGGATTCATCCCATTGGAACGAACTATGGATGGGAAAAACAAATGTTAAAAGGAACACTAGGATTTGTCCCATCGGAACGAACCATGGATAGAAAAATTCAAATGTAAAAGAACACCAGGATTCGCCCTATCAGAACGAACCATGGATAGAAAAATTCAAATGTCAAATAACACCGGGATTCATCCCACCTGAACGAACCGTGGATGGGAAAATTCAAATGTCAAAGAACACTAGGATTTGTCCCATCGGAACGAACCGTGGATAGGAAAATCCAAATATAAAAGAACACCAAGATTCATCCCATCAGAACGTACCATGGATAGGAAAATTCAAATGTGAAAGGAACACCAGGATTTGTCCCATTAGAACGAACCATGGATAGGAAAATCCAAATATCAAAGAACACCAGGATTCGACCCATTGGAACGAACCGTGGATAGGAAAATTCAAATGTCAAAGAACAAGGCCTTGAATCCGTCTGTTAGGGTCAAAATTCAAAGGCAAAGGGAGGTCTGACCTTCTATTTAGCCACAAGGATTTGCCAAGGGAAATCTTATTCAAGTATCAATGCACCCTGGATCGTCACCGCTGTGGAGACTGTCAATTGAAATGGCGTAGTGCCCTGCTACATTTATCATCTAATAGGCGTCATTATGTGATGAATGTCACTTCCCTATGTGAAGGGGCACTGACCATCATTTGGAAGATAATTCGTACCATGCATTCTCGAAATAGTCCTTCTTTCCATAAGGCAGCTTACATGCCCCTGGTCGAAGGCTCTAGTTCGGTTTCACTGTAGTTGGCCCTTTGTATGTGAATTTTAACCAAAGAGCAGCTGACATGCCCCTGGTATACAGATGGTCGGACATCTCTTGAGTGTATGAGGTCTTGGAAGCCAATATGTAATTACAAATGTTCTTTGAACCAATGGAGTACTTGAGACCATCACTAGTCGAACCAAGTGACCACTCATCAAATTACTTGAAGTACGTGCACCTGACTGCTTTTCTGTACTGTACTTGGAAAACTAAAGGAATCAAGGTGACTTTGCTGAAGCCCTTTGATCGAGGTTGCAGTCTGCCTCTCTTTGGTATGTTTAAGGTGTATTCTGTTCAACCGTGGTGTTTTGATGGCTCTGTATTTGGTCGTGCTTCTGTAGGGTATTCTCTTGATTGTATTTGCCAAATTTTGGATTGTAGTGTTGGATCCAGAGCCATGTTGTTGTCTCTGCTAATCATGTGACATGTAAGTTCTGATCAGAGAACAATTGTTTTGCCCCTTGCTGAACCAAGTAACAGATTATGTGAGCCCAACTAGAAAGCAGCTGACATGCCCCTAGCATGAGGGTGAATGATCTTTAGTGGAAATAGAAGTTAGATCAGGAGCTACCTAGGCCAAAATGGATGCCTCTGGCACTGAGCCAGGCTACTCTGGGGAGTGTTGGGCACCACTAGGGGATACAAAGTCTTGAGGATCAAGTTGTGACTGTTGGCGCACTTTGAATCACTGAAGCGGCTGCAGCTGATTTTGGTTGAGGCCAGAGACACCTTTGTTTACTGACTGGAGACATGTATATTCATCCACTGTCTTAAGCTATGCTCGGATGGCAGGAAGTAATGTGAGATATCATAGTATGTCTTAGACTAGCTATTCTCTGTTCTGCTACTTGTGTACCATTGTCTTCTAGCTTTAAGCATGTACTTGGCTTTGTTACCCTCTGGCGTTCCCTAAACTGTGTCTACCACGCTCGGACTGTTGCGGAGGAAGTACTGTCACATTGCCAATTCCGTAGGTCCATGTAACTCGTACACTGACTGGTGTCCTCACTGTATATGTACTTTGACTACTGAGGAGCTGGAATGTCCTTGGGTAAAAGCACTTGGCCAAGATCCTGCAAACAAAAAGATCGATCCAAGCAAGGCTATGAAGACTATTACTATTGTTGTGGATTCTATTATTTGTGAGCAATTTAGTTATGCAAGAATGAGCTTAATCAAGAAATGCATGCCTTGGGATTTTAGTTGCATTGTTATCTGCATTTACTATCCTGCCTATTCAATGAGTTCATTATCAGGATTGTTTGCTTATTTAGTTCAGTTGTTTGTTTTCCCTCAGTTAGGCTAGAAAATTGTATGCCTCTTAGAGGAGGATGACACCTTCGACTCAGTTGCCACTACAAAGACTTGCAAGTTGTTAGGTGGCTCTCGCTAGGTAATGGTGGCACTCAGACTCACTGTGAGGTATTGCGGTGGACTTGGCTCCATGCCAAACTCTTTAAGGTCCTACACCTGCTTTTCCTTTTCGATATCGTCGTCTTTTCTTTCTTTTATTCCCTCATAGACGTGTGGCTTCACTCTAACCTTGTCTTGGAGGTAATAAGCGCCCAATCTATTCAGGAGGCCTTTATTGCAAGAGGGTGGGTCAATCCCTCAATGGTTTGACTGAGCGCATACTCCAACTCCTCTCCATGGTATGGTAAGGGTAGAGCTACAACGCACGCCTCTCACTCTTGGGCAGACTTTTGTCTTCGCCTTCTGTCTTCTCTATTCTTTTATGCCCTTGCGAATGTATATTTTCTTTTCTGTCTCATACTCTCAGTCACCCCTAACATTTTATCTCCCTCCTAGAGGTGCAGGATCCTTGCGGAGCTTGGACATTTCGTCTGACTTTGATGTTTGGTGGCGTCCTTGCTAACTTGATTGTCTAAGTAGTGACAACTGAGGAGAAATAATCCATTCTGACATTGGCGAGCTTTTCCAATTTTTCATCATCGGACAGAATGTTATTGACAAGCAAACTACCCTTCTAATTGTTCTTGATGTTTTTCTTGTTTTGTGTTTTTCTTTTTCTTTTTATCTCTTCTTTTTTATCTTTTGTGCTTTTCTATCTTTTTTGTGTTTTGATATATGGTAATGCAAAAAGAAATTAAAGGAGAACCAAGAGAAAGGATACAACTCCAGTCCTTGCTGTTGATGTTTTGCCGATGCCGTTGGGGTTTATGATAACTCCGTACAGTGCCATTGGAAATTGGAATCAAGGCAGGTGTATCTGTAGCCATTACAACCATTATTGAGACAGAGACTGTCAATGTGAATGTTGAATCTGCTAGTGACATAAAACTAGATCTTTATCTGAGTTGATATCTGCTGTAACGGTTGTCTCCCACTTGATCCAAGATATTTGCACGTGCTGGGTTAGATCAACGCATGGCAAACCGGCAAATTTTAGGTCGGACCCCCTGTAACCATGTTGGTGACAGCCTCGGGCTTGGCGTGAAAGGCCAAATGCACGAGGATCGGCAAAGTCACGATAAAAAAATAAAATAAAAATGCAGGAGTCGCCACCTAGTCTATTAAAAATGGGAGACGAGGAAAACCATTTAAAAATACTCAAATCATGCAATAAAACCAATGGAAAAGAAGGTCTTAAACCAGAAATGGGCAAGGATCCCTGTTACGCACGAGGAAGGTATTAGACACCTTCGTACTCCCGAAAAATCGGTCTTTCTATGGGTTTCTCATTTACTTATATGAAATGTCGGCTTTTCAGCCTTTTCTGTACCCCTGAGGGCGATATGCAATGCCATGCTAAGTGAGTGGTGTCTTATGCTAAATAGGGGTGCATGGGATGTAGGGTGTGTCCTAATGCTCAGAAGGATCACTCGTATAGCGAGTCAAGCATTGGTGCAAGGATATTGCATAAATAAGATCAAAGATCTAAGAATTTCAAGTGATTTTTCATCCTTGCTTTACTATATGCAAAATGTGATCTACAATGCAGGAAAATAGCTAAAAAATAGAATTGGGTCTTCGTGGTACATCCAGGAAGATAACCAGAGAAAACCAGAGGCAAATCAAAATGGAAAATAAGCTAAAAACTATGCGAAAAGCTGCTGTGTGCTACTGAAAAACAGACTGATGTGCCTATTAGGTGAGCCGGACTGGTGCTCCAGTCTAGTGCGCCACCTATGTACTCTTGTGTGAGCCAGAAAGATGTGCCAAAGAAAACACAGAAATCCATGCAATGCAATGTCATAAATGCATCCTAGAAAATTATGCAATGTAAAATCCTTGTAAACTAAAGAAAGCATGATAGAAAAAGCAAAGCATGAGAAGATATATGGACCTTGTGCTCAAGGGCTGCAAGCCTCACACAAGATCACATCTTTTTCATGCTAAATGAAAGCAACAAGGTTCAGCCATGTCACCTGGATCATGGGCTGATGCATAAGATTCTCCATATAAGAGTAAGGGGCAATCAGCCTACTAGAATTTAACCATGGACTGAATAGACAAGGTGCAAAAAAAGTCTTAAAATAGTAGCATCTCAAGATGAAAACATACATGCGAAGACTTGATATACCAAAGAATAAACACCAGGAAAACCAGAGTCAAATTCCTTCGGGAAACAATGTAGACTGAGATGCAAACAATGTGATTTGCTCTCTGTCCAGTCTGGTACACCAGCATGGTGCGCCAGAGTGGTGCTCTGGTTAGGTGTGCCACTCTGGTGCGCTAGGTTAGTGCTCCAGAATGGTGCTCCCCAAAAAATCTAAATCAGACTACAATCTGATTCAGAATCTGGTCCAGATTTTAGAGATAAATGATTTTTTATTAATTGGATCAATTATGCAGGCGACAAAAACTGAGATATGATAGGATGCAAACAAATGGAAATCTTTCATTATTTAAGTCCAAATCATAATAAATCATGGGTTTATGGCTGAAAATACTTGCATGAGATTCTAATGCATAAGAGATGAGTGAGTGAACTTAGCAACCATTTGCATATGATGGATACATAAAGAACATATTTATTGCATATTTCCTAGCATACATGTGCATGAATCATGGTTCCTTGTGTAAAGAAATAGAAAT
>JAMKQA010004130.1:0-11836 GCA_024699735.1 Posidonia australis | reverse complement strand
TGGCATATAGCAAGGCAAGGATGAAAAATCACTCGAGATTATTAGATCTTTGATCTTATTATGCAATATTCTTGCATCAACACTTGACCCGACATACGAGTAATACTTCTGAGCATTAGGACACACCCTTACACATCATGCACCCTTATCTTAGACACCACAAGCAGTAGCATGGCATGGCATATCGCCCTCGGGCGTATAGCAAAGGCTGCAAAGCCGACATTTCATAAGCAATTGAGAAACCAATAGAAGACCGATTGATCGGGCGTATGAGGGTGCCTAACACCTTCCTCGTACGTAACAGGAATCCTTACCCATATTTCTGGTTTACAAAGACCTTTTCCATTGTTTTTGCATGATTTTCATGTTTTATATGGTTTTCCTCATCTTCCATTTGGATAGACTAGGTGGCGACTCCTGCATTTGCATATTTTATATTTGCCGTGACTTTGCCGACTTTTGCATATTTCGCCATTCTTGCCGGCATGGTTACATCAACTGAGAGAATTTCTTCCAATTCTGTGTCCTAATAGTGCTTTATGACAGTCATAGTGACTTTTGTATTCTTGTAATGGCACTGTGCGACCTCTTCTGCAACTCGTTTGTCTAGGCCAACTGAGGTCCTAGGGCTCCCGGTTTCTGAGGTTGATGCATCTCTATTTACATTTTTGGATTTTTCAGGATTTTCATATTTTTTTGGATTTTCTGGTTTTTCGATTTTTTGGATTTTCCGTACTATTTACAAAAGCTATTGCCTGCTGGCGGTTGTCCTGCTGCTGACTAATAAGACTGCTGCCTGTACTGCCTCCTGAGCCTAGCTCAGGTTGTTTTTTTTTTTGCTCCTCACCCTTAAGGTGAGGCTTAAACTGCCAATACTAGCTAGACCTGCCTCCCGGCTGACAGGAGATTAACTCCATTGGTCTAGCACACTCTTTGTCTGACTGAAGGATCATGATTGAAACTTGGTCCCGTGGTGGTACTGGTGATTCTGACTGGGATGGTGAAATAACTTGCTTTCCTTTCTTGACTATACTGTGCTCTGCTAAGTCTTCCGCAAGCACTTTCAATTGTTCTTGGAATAAAATATCCAAGTCTCCGACTAAATCATCTGACTGGCTGCTCTCTGAGTCTGTCTTCTGAACTGGTTTTTCCAATACTACTGCCTGATTCACTGTCGACTATTCTGACTCTAATAAAGTTGAACATTTCTGCAATTGTTCACAAATCTTCTCGAAGCCTTGCTTTGTCTCTGAGTGATCATTCTCTGGATATGACTCTTCTAGACAAATCAAAACTGCTGGTGACTGTGACATTGAGATTGTAAACGGACTCTGATTTGGATCCAAGATGCCTGCACTGGTGAAATTAGTCAAATTACGTGGAATGACCATCCTTGGGGACTTACCGAAGCGTGGGAATATCTTCCGCTGGTACTGATGCTCGTATCCCAATCCTTCGCGTTCTTTCCACTCTTTCGCCTCGATCGGCTCGACGATTCCTTGACTGTATTGCCCAAGGGGGGTTCCTTTCTCACATCCCCATTTGCGACAGAAGTTATCGACCATCAAACGAGGATCACTATGAATAGACAAATGGCCGATGCGCTCGAGGGGAGGAATGAAATTAACAAGCTCAAAGCGGTTGACACGGTACAATACATCAGAGGGTTTGGGCTCAAAATCAACAGTTTGCGAAACTACTGCAGAGACCGCCTCAACCTTCTCCAAATCTTCCACCATGACCACAACAACGTTGTCGTCCCAGCAGAACTTAATCATACGATGGAGAGTTGAGGGAATGACCTGATACTTGTGAAGCCAAGGGCTTCCAAGCAAGAGATTGAAGGAAGGCTCAATGTCAACGAAGTAGAATTCTACATCGAAGCGGGCTGGACCAATGGTCAAAGGAATGATCAGGATCCCAAGTGCATCATGGTGCGTATTATCGAATGCCATCATCCCTTTCACGGCTGGTATTATGTTTTCTAACTTGAATCCGATTGCACTTGTCGTACACAAGGGGCAGTCATTTAAACCTGCTCCATTGTCTACCAACGTCAGAGGGATGCAAAAGCTCCGGTACTGTGCAGTGATAAACAACGGAGAATTATGATTAGTCCCTGATGGTGGAAACTCTTGGCTAGAAAAAGAGATCATTGTGGCGCCGCTATCATATCCACCATACTTTTAAGGGTAGCTAGCTCAATGTTTGGGGACACGTGGACAGCCTGGAAGACTCTAAGGAAGGCCTCCCTGTGTTCGGTTGAGGTATGAATCCGGTCTCAAATTGAAATGTCTGCTTTTACTTTCTTAAGCTGAGTGGTTATGTTTGTCTGCGGAAGATTGGTTGCTTCTGGTGGGAACGGGTGGAGCCACTCTTGGTGTGTGCGGTTGTGAGGATTGAGCTTGCAAATGGATGGGAACTGGTGCTACGGGTGTTGGAGGTCTCAATGGTTCAGCTTCTAACTGGATGGGGTTTGGTGTTGGAGAACTTGGTCTAGGTGCTGGGGGTTTGTACACCCTACCCGATCGTGTTACCTCTACACACATTTTTATGACATAATTATATGGAACACGATGCATGTCATAAGTGAGGGTGACTACAATCGGGGGACAGGCTGCTAGCTGTACTGGCATGACTAGAGGATACGTAACTTGATAACTATGAGGTGTGGGTGACTGGATTGGTCCATATTGTGGCTAGGCTTGTAGACAAACTGGTGCAGGTGGTTGTGGATGTACGATAGGCGGTGCCACAGTGTACTCCGACTCAACATTAGGATGAATCATATTAACTGACTCCACGATACCACCGAGGAAAGACCGATATAACTGGTGGGGAAAATGGGAGGATACATCATGAATTAAATCAGTAGGACAAATAGATGATGAGATAGAATCAAAAGGAGAGATGAAATTGACTCCCGAGGGACCTGATGCTCTCGAGGCTGAATGCTGCGGTGAAGGCTGGCTAACTATATTGGGTTTTGCTGGGGGTGCTTGTGCGGCTGCTGATGAGGGCGTTGGGCCTGTCGCCTGCGTGCTAATCACAGTGACCTTTTGGTCAATGAAGTCCTGGATTGCGTCCCTCAGTGTGAGACAATTGTCCGTCAAGTGGCCTGCGATTCAATGGAAATTGCAGAACGCATTTGTATTATACCATGCAGGAAGTGGACTTGGTGGCGGGCGAATCTCAGGCAACCTCAAAAGGGATGCGACTTTAGGGATACCATGCTCAATGGCTCCACCAATGGAGTATAGTGGCGCCTGTCACGACGTTGTCGCTTCGGTTGTGGATGTGCCAATGGTGGGCGCATCCTAACCGGTGGGGTAGGGTAAACTGGAGTGGTAGTGGGAGTGATGTGCGATGCATGAGGTGCTCTAGGTGTGGGTGTGGGTGCATAAACTTCTTGGCGCTAAGAGGGCGGATGGACATTTGCCGGTATAGCAGGGGATCTGATGTAAAAGACTGTATTCTTAGAGAGATCCCACCTCTTGAGTGGATTGGCATTGAGCCTGTTGTTGAGGTTACTATGTGAGAAAGTGGCTTGTTTGGTAAATGCAGAGAGTGCAGGAAAACTACCGTCGCACAGTGAACTCTCAACACGGGCACCTGCCCGATGCAAAGCTGAAAAAGTGGTAACTGGTTGTATGCTGAGTGGAGCCACGACTGCTGGCTGTGCTCCTCGAATCACGATCTCAATAGACTCCTCGTCGGAGGATCTATCTTTGACCTGCGAAGCCAAGGATCGTCATCGTCCAACATACTCCCCAAATTTTTCTTGGGGCCTCTGCTTAACTGCAACCAAGTCCTCCCGCTTCGGGACTAGGTCGAGGTTAAAGGAATACTGTTCGAGGAACGCCTGTGTGAGGCCGTCCTAAGTCTTGATGGTGGCCATGTTGAGGGAAGTGAACCATTTCAACGCGGGCCCTTTAAGACTTTTTGGAACAGGCAGATGAGCAACCTCTCATCAGCTTGAAGCTAGGCAAGGTCTCCGTAATAAGCTTTAAGGTGTAAGATTGACCAACCTCTACCATTATATTTTTCGAACTCCGGGATATGAAAATTCAGAGGTCTCGGAATTGGTAGGACTGGCGGTCCCTGCCCTGCACTTGCCGGAGTGTTCTCTCTAAATCGTTCACCCTCGCATGGAGAGCGTCTGGAGCTACTATGGTAGCGGATTGTGCAGCCGATGCAGGTACCACGTACACCGTATGGGTCACCCCTAGAGGCTCCTCCGAATCCACCATTCCGTCGTCTGGTGTTACGGTAGGATGGCTAGTGTACCCATGCATGGGTGCTGTAGGCTGAGGTACAAAAGAAGAGGCTTGTGTCTGGTACAGAGATGAAGATAAGGCAAGGGGTGGTGCTACAGGAGGTGCAGAATGTAGGAGCAGGAGCTATTGGACCAGAATGGCCCCGGTAATTATGCTCATGGTTGGCTGGCCACCAGATAGTGGAGATGCATGCTGTGGTGGGTGTTGAAACTGTGTTACAGATGGCAATATTGATGCTCATATTGTCGGGGTGACGAGGGATGGCGACGGTTGTGGGGGTGGTGTAGTGGGTGCAACCTGTGGTCCTAGGGTTGGTTGCAAAGGCAACTTAGGAGTTGGGAAGGATAAACTTGAAAAGGGTTGGATCGCCAATGGCAATCCCTGCAACTACTGGGCGAGGACCGACATTTGTTGTAGCTACGCGGTCACGGAATCGTCACTTGTGGCTCCAAAAGATGAAGTCAGAAAAGGGGTAGACGAGTCAGGAAGCTGAAAACCCATCTATCCAAACTAGGGGGAAGCTACTACAGAAACAGCCGCAGTCAACTCGGTGCCAGAAAAAACAAAGTCCTGGGAAGGAGCAGTGATAGGGGTCTGGGGGAAGGTCATGGGAACGGACTCCACAGTTGGAGCCCTAAAAGTAGTAGATAACCAAGCTGATGGCCTCGAGGGCGGAGTTGCCACAGGGACACGGTACAAAGATGGTGGGGGTCCTCCAGAGGCTAAGACAAAGGTGGAGGCAGTAGTGATCACAGGAACAGATACGAAGGAAGGATGGACTGAAACAGGAACCTCCTCTTGGACAACAGAGGAATGAGGCTAGCTGGTTTGCTGAGCCATGGCGGATCGCGAACGGGTACGGATCGGACTGCGACTGGGAACAAGAGGGTGAATCCTAGGACGAGCTATCGTCAAAAGTGACAAATAACTCGGGAGATGTGGTCAAAAATCGGGTCGCACCGGGTGTCAGTGAAAGGAAACCTTGAGCTCTGGCTAAGGAACTCGCACACATATCGGTACTATTGGTGTACAAAAACAGGAAACATGTTAGAAAAAGATGCAATGCTTATGGTGGTATGAATGCTAATGCGTGAATGTTTCTAATATGCACTCTCTCATAATCTAGGGGTGTCCTAACAAGCCGTCTACTCTAGGTTGACATAAGGGTAAATGGGTCTCCAACTCAAGGTTAGAAAGTAAAGGTTCCCGTTCTAAATCCTCGCCAAAGCTTAGGTAGTGTACGGGTGGTGCATTCGGAGCCTCATCCTTTGCTAAAGCAGTAAGCTGTACCCTCTACTAACACCGACACGACCCCAAACAAGAGGAGACAAACCGATATCTCATCCCACGCCAAAGCCATAAAATGAGACGCTAGGGAATGTCCTTCGCAAACTATATTGGTGGACTTAAAAGAAGAGAAGATGCATGTCCTATATGATGAATGCAAAATATGCTTTAAGTCTTTTACTTGAAAATTTATTAAACCTTGGGGAAAGTTTGCAATTTGTCCCTAGTTTGTCCAATTTATTTATTTTTTTGTTTTTATGTTTTTATTAACAAAAAGGGAGAGAAAAACATGTCTCTAAGCTCCTAAACATGGCAAATGCAAACGGGAAAGAAAACATGCAAAGCAACCATCAATCAACAAACAAAAAACATGCGCATGTTATATGCAAAAGTGGTGACATAGCAAATGTGTAAAAAGAAACACCCACCATACAAAAGGTATGCACAAAAATATAAATAAGGCACAACTTGTACTACAAGAAAAGGGGAAGTCATAGCAAACAGACAACGAACAAATGAGCAAGCAAAGAAAAAACTAAAGTAAATGAGAAAACCAAAACGAAAGCTAGGATCTGGTTGTCCTGAGCGGAGTCGCCAATTCCTGTAACCATGCCGACGACAGCCTCGAGCGTGGCACGAAAGGCCAAATGCGCGAGGACCAGCGACGTCATGGCAAAAGCGATAAAAAACAATGATAAGATGCAAGAGCTGCCACCTAGTCTACTTTAAAAAACGGGAGACAAGGAAAACCATTTTGGAACAACAAAATCATGCAACAAACCAATGGAAAAGGTCGTCACCAAAGAATTGGGCAAGGATCCCTGTTATGCACGGGGAAGGTATTAGGCACCCCCGTGCATCCGAGAAATTAGTCTTTCATGGGTTTCTCGTTTACTTATATGGAAATGTTGGCCTTTCAGCCTGTTTTTTGTAAGCCAGAGGGCGATATGCAATGCGGTGCTACATGCAAGTTGTGCTTAATGCTAGACTTGGGTTGAGAGACTGTGGGATATGTCATAATGCTCTGAAAGGTCACTCAAGTTGTGGATCAAGCATCGATGCAAAGATATTGCACTAATATAACCATAGATATAGTAACATTGAGTGGCTAACGTCCTCGCTTTGCTACATGCGAAATCTAACCTATCATGCATAAATACGTATGAAATCTAACATGTGTTGTCCTGATATATCCAAGAGAATACACAAAGAAAACTAGAGGCAAAACAAATCAGGAACCATGCTAAACACCATGCCAAAAAGCCATTGTTAGTGCACTGAAACAGGCAAGTGCGCCTGTTTGGTGCGTCAAAATGGTGCTCTTGCCTAGTGCTCCACTAGTGTATGCTAACAATGTGTGCCACTGAAGTGAGACCCAGAAATTACAGAACAGACAGTAAGCTTGACTGATATGCTATGCGATATAAAATCTTGCAAATATGCTTAAGACCATCTGAAAATGCGTCCTAGATATCTAAAAACCTGATCACAAAAAGTCATAAAAGAAAGAGTGGCAACCCAAGACACCATGACATGGGTCTTGTGCTCAAGGACAAGAAGCTTCACACAAGACCACATATTCCTATTTCGATAAAAATCATGGGACTATGACTAATGCACAAAACCAGCACCAAAAACACATGTAAGAAGAATAACATAGATGCTTGCAACAAAAGTGGAGTGAACCCATTAAATCAGTCATATTGCATTAAAACATGAGTAAAACATGAATCTAACAAATATTGCATATCTCTGATATTTCAGTAAAAGAGACAACAAAGACAAGCATATATCTCATCCAACAACACAAGAACATGGCATGATTTGTATAATTGCATAAAAGTCATGATCCATATGAACATCATGCACACAAAAATTGATCCAACAAGTATAAACTTCAGTGTATTCATTATATAAGACTTCTCTAAATTGAACTCATATTGATGAAAGGAAATCTAGCTATGAGTCTAAATGCCTACCTGTTGGTGTGCTCTTGTACTCCTCCACAAGTGGCTCAAGATGACTATGATGGCTGAAGAAAACAGGGATCTCTTTCCTCTCAAATGGCCTCCAAGTGGTGCAAAGGAAGGAATTTTGTGGAAGCTATGGATGAGGGGCTATTCCCTATGCTATGTGGATGATTTCTTGCTCAAAGGGTGGGAGTTCTTGGCTCTGGACAAGGCTAAGACGTGAGTATTTGTGCTAGAAACAAGGACTCTTCCTTTCTCTTTTCTTCTAACCCCTTCTCCCAATGACTACCAAGAGTTTATATAGGGAGTGCTTGGAAATTCTAAAGGCTCTAGAAACCAAAAGACCTCCCCTAAGACCAAGAGATATGGTCGTTATGCTGATAATGGACGAAAGTTATATCAAATTATGGGTATAATGGCTGGAGTTTCGCTAGACAAATGAACAGCCAACGACCTGGAATCGAGCTGGTGAGCCACCAATGTGCGCCAATTAGGTGTGCCAGTAAGGTGCGCCTAGTATGTGCGCCTGGTATGTGCGCCTCATAGGTGTGTCAGTTAAGTGCGCTACTTTGGTGTGCTTATTTAGTGCTCCAATAAGATGTGTCATATTAGTGTGCTACAAGAATGCTCCGAAAAGGTGTGCCATCTAACTATATCGATCAAATGTGCTAAGCAAGATGTTGGATTTAGTTCTAGGGTCTAGGCCATGACTCTATGTTAGCTTGATGCACTTGGAAGATTTTGTTTGGGAAAGCAAGATCTCAATTCATCGCCATTGGATCCATCAACAAGCTGCCTTAAAATCGGGGTGTCTACATTGGTGTTTAGACGTACTAGAACTAATACATATAGATATTTGTAGACTGTTCCCTACGACATCTTGGAATGGTCAATAATACTTTATTATGTTCATAGATGGTTATTCACGTTATGACTACCTATATCTTATTTATGAAAAATTACAGGCCTTGGATGTGTTCCAACAATTTAATATTGAAGTTGAAAATAAATTCAACAAAAGAATTAAACTGTCAGATCTGATCGTGGTGGTGAGTACTACGATAGATATGACGGATTCGGTGAACAACGTCCTGGCCCGTTTGCCAAGTTCCTAGATGAATGTGGTATTGTTCCTTAATACACCATGCTTGGTTCTCCAGTCATGAATGGTGTTGTTGAGAGGCATAATAGGACACTTACGAACATGGTGAGGAGTATGATTAGTCATTCTACCTTACTAGAATCTCTTTAGAACGAGGTACTTAAGATTGCAGCTTATATTTTAAACAAAGTACCAACTAAGGTAGTGGCTAAAACCCTATGAATTATAGGTTGGGAAGAAACCCAACATTAGGCATCTTCAAGTATCTTCTTGTGTGGAGTTGTTCAACGGAGGTTAGGCCTTATAAACCTAATGAAAAGAAATTGGATTCAAAGACCGTTAGCTGCCACCTTGTTGGATATTCTGAAAGGTCTAGGAGCTTTAAGTTTTATGATCGCACCACTAGGACTTTTTTTGAGGCGGGTAATGCTAAGTTTCTTGAGGAAGTAAAGTTTGAGGGGGAACATAATAGTAGAGACATTGTCATTGAAGAAGAATTTATTTCTCTTCTCACAGTTGCTATTGACAATGATCAGAAATTAATTCCTAACATTGTTCAAGAAGCAAATCTGGAACAAGACATTATTGATCTTCTTCCAATTCAAGTAGAACAAACTCAACTTCCTTAAAAGCCAATGCCACTTAGGAGGTCCACTAAAGAGAAGAGAAGTACGATTTCTGATGATTATGTTGTATTTCTTCAAAAACATCAAGCTGATAATTACTTGATGGATGATGATCCAATTAATGTTTATCACGTAATCAATAGTTTCGATCATCAAAAGTGGATAGATGCCATGAATGATGAGTATAAATCCATGAAGGACAATGACGTTTGGGATCTTATCCCATTACTTGAATGCGCGAAGCTCCTTGGTTGCAAATTGATATTTAAGATCAAGAGGGATTTGCAGGGCAATGTGGAAAGATATAAGGCTCGTCTTATCGCTAAAGGTTTTACTCAAAAGGAAAGTATTGACTATAAAGAAACTTTCTCTTTGGTTTCATTGAAAGATTCTTTTCGGATTATTATGGCATTGATTGCTCATTTTGACTTTGAGCTACACCAAATGAATGTAAGAACGGTATTTTTCAATGGTGACATTGATGAGATGATTTATAAGGTGCAATCAAAACACTTTGCATTAGGTGACACAAAGAAAATAGTTTGCAAACTTAAGAAGTCCATTTATGATTTAAAGCAAGCATCTCATCAATGGTATCACAAATTTCATCAAGTTGTCATATCGTTCGATTTTGAAGTGAATTTTGTAGATAATTGTGTATACCTAAGTTCAGTGGGAGTAAATGTATGTTCCTGGTCTTGTATGTTGATGACATACTTCTTGCCACTAATGATATGAACTTACTTAAAAAAACCAAGAAATTTCTTTCAAATAAATTTGAGATGAAAGATCTTAGTGAAGTTTCTTTTGTATCAGGAATCCAAATACTTCGAGATCGTTCTCAAAATATTCTTAGATTATTTCAAAAGAACTATATTGAAAAAGTCCTTAAAAGATATAACATTAGTGGGTACAAATTAGGAAATACCCTTGTGGCTAAGGAAGACAAGTTTAGTCTCAAATAGTGTCCAAAGATTGATTTTGAACATAAGGAAATGCAAAGGATTCCATATGCTTTGGGAGTTAGAAGTCTTATGTATATTCAGATTTGTACACGTCCGGATCTTGCATACATTGTTGGCATGTTAGGCAGATGCTTTAGTAATCCAGGTATGGATCACTGTAAAGGTGTTAAACGACTCATGCAGTATTTGTAAAGAACAAAAGACTTCGCACTTATGTACAGAAAATTGAATCAGCTAGAGATCATTAGGTATTCTGACTCCGATTTTGCTGTATGCAAAGACAATCATAGATCCACTTCAGGTTATATATACTTGTTAGAAAGAGGGGCTATATCTTGGAAAAGTGTCAAGTAGACATTTATGGCCCCTTCTACTATGGCAACTGAGTACATTACATGTTATGAGGCATCCAATAAGGAAATATGACTAAGGAATTTTGTCACGAGTCTACAGATTATAGATAGAATTGAAAGACCACTTAAGTTATATTATGACAATAAATCTGCAGTGCTATATTCCAATAACAACAGTAGCTCCTCAAAGTCTAAGCACATAGACATCAAGTTTCTGGTTGTGAAAGAAAGAATCTAGAATGGTCAGTTGTCTATATATCATTTTGGGAAAAACTCCATGATTATAGATCTACTTACTAAAGGAGTACCACCCAAGGTCTTTCATGAGTATGTTGCTCATATGAGTGTTGTATCATTTGATAATGTGAGTAATGGTCATTGAAGACCATTTCAAATGAAGGGTGAAACGGACGACCGTTTCACCCATTCATGGCCGTATTAAATTCGACGGTTACCAGGCCTTTATGGCTGAAAACAAAACGGCTAGAAGGGGAGCCGTTGGAGGAGGGCAGAGGGATGGTCAAGGGTCCCCTATAAATAGAGGAGAAGACAAAGGAAAGATACAACAGAAATACTTATAGTAATTTTCTCCTGCTTGACCATCGCCGGAGCCCCACTCACTCATCGCCGGAACACTCGGTGCAGTTGTCCCTTTTCCTACAAGTGGTATCAGAGCCACCGTGCCCGAGCTCGCCGTGCCACTGCTGCATCCCCGCGGTGCCCGACCTCGTAGTGCGTCACTGCTGCTCCTCGCGCGCCCCTGTTCCGCGTCACCGTCGCTGCTCCCCGCGCGATGTCTTCCCCTCGCGCTCCCCTGTTCTGCGCTGCCACCTCCCCACGCGTGCCGCCGACATCACGCGTTGTCTCCCGCTCGTCGCGAACCTCCCCTCGCCGCGAGCTCCCCGCGCGTGCCGCCGCTACCTCCCAGCGCGAGATCGTGCGCCCCTGATTTGCATCGCCGCTGCCTCCCCGCGCTCTGCCTCAGTGCGTCGCCGCTGCCTCCCCGCACCCTGCCTCTGTGCGTCACTGTAGCTCCCCGCGCAGAATCACACAGCCTTTTTTCTCCGCGCGTGACTTGGTGGAGGTTAGGTTACATTTTTTTTTTAAGGGTGGGATTGCATGTTAATAAAAAAAAAGGAAGGGGGGGTTGTTTTAGTTAACATTTTAAGTACATGTTAATTAAAATAATTAGGAATTTAATTGAATATTAGATGTTTATTTTGGATTAATTGATATTAAAATTTTGTTGAAATATT
>JAMKQA010004129.1:0-17787 GCA_024699735.1 Posidonia australis | reverse complement strand
CCTTTCTTAGATTTTGCAAATTTGTCCACCAATGCACCTTTTTTAATTGCATGATGTTATTAGAAATAGATTACCACTTGTAGAATTTTTATTTTTGAAAACGATAAGCATACTATGTTTCATTTGTCAAATTATTATATACTTTTACATTGGTTTTGAAATTTTTATCTACATGTACCAGATTTCAGTGGTCTAATTTTAATAAGGTATGTCTATTATATAATTTCAAGGTATGTCAATGGTATCCACAAGAATACCAAAAAATTTTATTGAGTGTCCAATTATATGGATGATGAGATTTATAATTTCAAATAAACAATTGTAACTATTAGTAGATAGTTACAATTTTACGAGATAAATCTCACGCGTACCATAGAAATTTTCTTTTATCGTTTTCAATGGATGAACGAAAGAGGTCCATCCCATTTTTATAAAGTTTTAAAAAATTATTTTCACTTACATTCAATTATTTAATTATCATAATATAACATAGGTACTTTTTCACATATATGCTTTTCAAACAAGTTATTCTATCGCGAACTTATTAATCAAGAATAAGAACGATATTTTTCAAGTAGATTTATTACTAATCTATTATTTATCAAGAATAATACTATTTTCATAATACAATGCTATAAATATAATCTAGTAAAGGCAAGGAGTAAATGGGTCCTTATTTGGTCTCCACATTTACTATTTTGAATAGTTGGATTTTTTTTTATATGTGAAGTGCATCTTTTTTTTTTTTAAATCTTATTATTGTAATTCATAAATGAGTTATCAGAAGAGGCTCAATATTCTTAAATTAAGTGAAGCTTATGAATTGTTTCAATATACTACGTTGTAACTAGTCAGAGACTACTATCAAAATAATTTCTATATTATTGAAAAAAATAATTTTTGAATTTTTTTTCTTCAGTATTTTGTAAATGAGATACAACATAGTTTTGCTAAAAAAATACATGGAGTTGCTCAAATAAGGTCGAACCTTATTTGATAATTTATCTTATTTTATATTTTAATTAGCATGAGTTAGAAATATATTTTACATTTTTTTTCTACAAGGTTTTCATTGATGTACTATTTTAATTACACAATATAATCACAAATTGATTTGCACCTTTCATGTAAGAAAAAACTAAAGTCTCAATTTTTAAACTTATTTGTTAATTATTAATATTGATATTATGATGGTTTTAGCAGAATTTTCATGATTGTACTGATTATTAGGGAAAAAAACAATCTTCTAAAATGACTTGCCTTTATTCTAATCATAACATATTCTGTAAGATTTAAAAGCAAGCTTCACATACATCTTTTTAGAGGATCATTTTGATTGGGATTACATAAATTAAAGCTTTAACTAAAAATGTTTTTTATATTTTTGGTGGTAATATCAAAGTTATGAAATTAGTGTATTTGTAATTTACATTTTTTATTAACAAGTTTTGCCTTTATAAGGCATGTTTATTAATTGATTGATAGTTTTTATTTATTGTGCTTTTTATGATCCAAGTAGCATGGGAGAACAATGATCCTAATTCTCTAGTGTCTTAAAACTTTCGCCCTTTTGATCTACATTGGGTCTTGTTACGGGTCAAGCTGTTGGGACACCCTTTAATGTAAAAGAAAGATGAAAGTCTATATACTTTGGGATACTATTATTTAACTTTCTAGCCTTCTCACGTTAATTTAGTTATTTTTTTTATTTTTTTTTGGAACTTGAAAGAGATGACCCAATCACAACTATTTGCTCTAGTTTTTTATTGACTTTAGGACTTTAATTTATTTTTTATTGTATCCTCCTATATTTTATTTTTTGCATTCCATTCCACATTTATAAGCTTAAAAAGGACATCACTTTTATATTTTCTGAGACAATTTATTATAGCTTGTAATTGATTTGATCTAAGTTTGTTGAGGGTTTTGTCATAAACTAACAAAGTGGACAAGAACACTCATTTCTACTTCAATGTCTTCATAAGTAAAACTAAAAAATTTGTCAAATCATTCGATCCTCATTAATTTGTTACATTCATAAGTATCTCAAGCATTCATTTGCATAAGATAGATTACATTAGAATTACTAGCTTAATTATAGTGATGATGTGCTTTGCAAGTTTTATTAGGAATTGGATCGATATACTTTTCTCTTATAAACAATATATATTATTTCACATTAAATTTAACCATCCCTATGAATTAAGTTTCAAATATTTATAATACCTATGTAACAATGACAATATACATTGAAGGTATATTACAATTTATTACAATTCAGTGAAAAATGAAAGTTAGGTAAGATAACTTATATATAAATTAATCATAGTTGAATGCTCAACTATATTATATATATATATATATATAAGAGGATTCTCGTACACTTTACCATTTTGAGGTAAAGTAACTTTATAGTTATTGGATCTTGATCCTATAGTCAATATGAAAACCATCCTTTTATTAATAGTTGTTTTGTGTTTTAGAAGTTAATGAGAGAGAGAATATAGCTAATTAATTATTGTTATAGAATAAAGTGTAGCTACAGTAATAATTGGTTCGGTTACCAATGTTTTTGAGAATATAAAGGATTTTATATGTTTTTCAATATATTGTTGTTCTCTTATGAAAGAAACTGGAAAAAATAATTTTCATTTTAAAATAGTTTTCATTTTCACGGAAAAATATTTTCGTTTTAAGTTTTTTGATTCAAATTTTTTTTAAAAAAACCATCATTCAAGTAACGTTCCTTAACTTGTTTTTCATCTCTTTTCATTGTTATTCTTCATTTTATTTTACTAATACGTTATGGTTTTACAGTTACATTGTATCTTTTTTCCAGTTTCCATTGTAACTTATTTCTTATTTACTTAATAGTCATTATTTCTAGTTACTGAAACAAAATGCTATTGACTTAATAGTGTTTTTGTGTTTTGGAGGATAATGAAAGAGTGACTATATTTAATTAATTGTTGTTATTGATAGTAATAATTGTTTGGTTACCAATGATTTTGGAAACATTAAGGGTTTTACACGTTTTTCAATATGTTGGTATTTTCTAATGAAAGAGTTTTTCATGCAAAAAAAGTTTTTGCTTCATGGAAAAAAAGTTTTCATAGAAAAATATTTTCGTTTTTAGAATTTTGTTTTAAATGTTTTTTGCATTTATAGGATTTGGATCAAGTGGATTTAAGTTGGATACACTTTTTCAAATTTGCACTTTAATTCAAAAAAATGTATTTGAAGTTGTCATTCAGCATTCAATAGTTAGATTTTCAACATTCTAATTCAAAAATATTTTTCCATGGAAAACCTTTTTTTCATGAAAAACTCTTTCATTCAGTTTGCTTTAGATGATATATGTACATAGAATTTTGAGAATGCGAGTATGTAATACGTGGAAAAAATGTTTAGTAGTAGTAGTAATAAACAATATGTTTCCAGAAAATAACAGCATCCTTAGTTCCTAAAGCAAACATTATCTCTATTAGACATTTCCTCAAGCACCTCTTGGATAACATCTGTTGATTACAAATGCAAATCCAATGAGTACCATCAGAAAAATCCCATCCAAGATCCAATGTTGACAACACCAAGGAGTAGCATCCACCCGAACGAGAAAAACAAATCCAAAAAACCCCAATCAAGCACAATCAATCAATTACAGAAATGCAGACGAAACAATATTATAGAAGAAGAAACAAACTTAGTGAGGGACGGTGTGGGACGATGCCAACGAGAGGCTTGGGGCTTTCAGAGCGCTTGGAGTGGAATATCTCAAGGGTGAGGGTGGAGCGATCGAAGAGGGAGGAAGGGAGAAAAGAGCCTGACAGGAGAAAAGAGTCAAATCTTCGAAGGACCGGCCACCACGAATATGCCCCCCTTTCAGAAGATCAGGAATCTACATGAGACGTCGTTGATCTTGATTAGCTCGCTGCCACGCTTGTAGTAGGTCATCGCTACATCCATCTTCTTCCACCCGAAGCATTGCACCGATTCCACTGTCGAAGGCGCCAACGGGGGCGACAGGAGATCTAATCGGTAAAACTTAATGCTAGGTCTGAGAGTGAGAGAGAGAGAGAGAGGAGAGAATCGAGCCACCTTTTGGTTTTAATTGGTACAGGGGAAGAAAAAGGTGAAGGAAGTGGAGTTGGTTTTTAGGATTTCGTTTAACGTGAGATATAATGGATAATAAATGTGGTGTGATTTTCTATAAACTTTTTTGATTTAGATATTCAAAAAATGTAAAACCACTGATTTCTACTACTTGTGGTTTGTGGTTTTATATTTTCTTTAAGATATGTGAAGGTAGAATGAATGGTCAAGATAAAGTCTCATCTAGGAAGTATTTAGAGGTAAAGTGTATCAGATCCCAATCCTATATATATATATATATATATATATATATATAGGAAAAAGTTCAGCTAAGGACATGTCCTCATTTTAGCATTTTAAGGACATGCCTTAGATTATTAAACTAGAAGTTCCAAAACCACTTGAAATTTTACATGTGTTAATCCTAGAGAATGTAGATGACATTTAACGGTTTAAAATTTTAATTTAATGGTTAAATATTGAAATATAAAAGTTGTCATTAAAATGCTAAAATGAGGACATGTCCTTAACTGAACTTTTTCCTATATATATATATATATATATATATATATATCTATTACATGTTCCCTCAACATTTAAAATCACTTTTAAATCCAGCAAATCTGGTTTGTGGTTTTTTTAAAAAAAATTAAAATTCAAAAACATTACACCCACTCCCTCCCTCCAAATTAAAATCTAAAAAATATTTAAATCAATCGCTCCTCTTCCCATTATCTTAAAAAACCCTCACCCTATTTCTACACCCGCACCACCCACCCACCACCGCCGTCTCCCCTGGATGCCACCGCCCTCTCCCCCGTATGCCTTCAATCGCGACAGCAACATCAGCGTCGCCCTCTCCTTTGGATGCCGCCGCCCTCTCCCCCAGACGCGAGATCGCATTCCTGTCGACGTCGGCGGACGCAAAGGAGAAGACGAGCTCCCATACCTCGTCCGGAAACGCTGCAAGCGTTGTCACGGCCAATGCCACCATCCAGACCCTTCGATCTGCTCGCTCCTCTGGTCGCCCGCTCCTGTCTCCGACGTCCCCCCCTCCATGCCCCCCGACGACCTCTCCTCCAGCCCAAGCCATGGCGACGATTGAAACGTAGTTCGGCGGACGCGAAAGACAAGCAAGATCGCGTTCCTATCGACGTCGGCCCACTCTTGCCTCCGACGTCCTCCCCTCCATGCCTCCCGACGACCTCTCCTCCTGCCCAAGCCATGGCGACAATTGAAACGTAGTTCGACGGACGCAAAGAACAAGCAAGATCGCGTTCCTGTCGGCGTCGGCGGGAGATCTTGTTTCATGCCTTGTAGACGAGCGAGATCGCGTTCCATGCTTTTGTATTACGAATTTTTGAATGTTATTTACTATTCATAACTGTTTCATTTAGTATTATTGTTTCGTAACAAATCTCTTTCTTTTCCTTTAAATACCGATTTCTAAATCTTAACACGAAACTGTTTTAAAAACGTAAAACTGATCTTTTGCAACATATATGGAGGGATAAATATTGATTTTTAAATCGTAACACAAAACTGTTTCAAGATAATACTACTGATTTTAAAAATATATAACATTGTTCGATAATATAGAATAATAACGAAATAGTAATCGTACCAATAAAAATATGTACTGAATCAAATCGTAAAACAAAAGTATTACTAACAATTTGAATTCGATTATAAAATTATGGAATGATAAAATCGTAATACGATTCATTAGTACTAAATAGAAAGTAAAAAAAATACTAAATTAATATTTAAAATTTTAATATAAAAAAATTATCATATTCATCTATTTAAATAAAAATAATACAAAAAATAAAACTTAAAAAATCTAAAAAATAATTAAAAAACAAAAATTATAATTTTTTGATAAAAATTAAACCTTTCTTAATAAAACAACTTTAATAACTAATGAAAAGAAATATTTTATTAAGAAATTTACAAGTAGGGACTACATGCAATAACTACCACACTTAAATTTAATTAAATAAAAAATCGAAAAAAATTTCCCTCCAAAAAAAAAAACCATTAGTGGTTTTATTTCAAAATAAGTGGTTTCAATACTAACCACTAGATTAACAATCAACCACAATGATGTATCTTCCCTCAAAATAGCTAATTTGAGGAAGGATGCATCTTCCCTCTAAAAAAATGCATCATTTAGAAATTTCTAATATACAAATTTATTTGTATACAAATTCAATGGTTCTTTATGAGCTATCATGAGTCATAATTAACATGTCTTAGATTATTAATCTAGAAGTTCCAAAACCACTTGAAGCTTACAACTTAGATATCTAGTAATTATTGTTTTAAAACCATTGAATTTGTCATTTACAAGATCTATAAACTAAAATTTTTGAAATGTCATGATTTTTTGTTTATATCTAATTTAAATGAAGTGCATCAAGATCCATGGAATGGATTTTGAATTTGAATCCTTAATATGTGTTTTTGGAGTTGTCCTTAAAATGTTAAAATGAACACATATCCTTAACTGAACTTTTCCCTTGATATGCATCAGGAGAACTTTTTACTCTATATATATATATATATATATATATATATAAGGAGTAACCAACGGTTTCACAACTACTCAAGCTAGATTGAGATGTTTGACACCAACTCAAGCGATAGTCTAGGGTTTGATTGCTAGTCTAGTATGAGATAAGAAAAGAGCTAAATCAAGAGAACAATATATAAATAGCTGCTCAACTAAAAATCATTCAATGGAGAAAAATAAATCGGCGTCTTACTATAACTGGATTCCGTGAGAGAAAAAAAGACGATCAAGATCATACTAATCTAAACAATAACTAGAACATGATCTTTTCTCAAAATGCTACAGACTTAAACGTGTCATTGAAGTGGGTGAGAGACTTCCTTTTCTCTGCTACTCTTCTTCAACTCTTTGAGCAGACAGCCGTCCTTGTTGCAGGGAAAAAGAAGAAGTAGAAGAAGGTATATTATGAATATGGTTAAGTTTCAGCATAACAGGAAATTTCAACTTTCAAGCCGAGCTCAGGCCCAATCTATTCTCCTGATATAATATTGATAGAACACTGCTAGAATAACAACCACCCTCGCTCCATTTGGTTGTGCTCAAATATTCTGTCTGGTTCACTAAGTAAATATCGTGTGCTGACTTTAACGAGACATCACAGTAGTAATTGAGGTCCACTGCGAGATCTTCTCCAAACTGACGTAAGAATTGGTAGGACAGTGAAAAGTTAGCTTCCAAACAAAGTTCTTGAGTAGGATGTGGGAGGAGTAGTAGTAGATCGATCATGGAAAAAGTTAGCAGCGGGAAATTAGAAGTAAAGTTGTTATCCGATGGTGACACGCGAGGGGGGGATTTTTTTTGTTTCCTGGAGAATCCAACCACGGGAGAATCAAGAACAGAAAAAAAAAAAGGAGATTAAAAAAGAAAAAAAAAACTCTCCTCGTTTTTCTGCCAGACTCCGAAAAAGTCCAATGAGTGGATAAGAAGCCTCTGATAGAACGGAGCTCGACCTAACAATAGCAGCAGACAGAAAAATCTCTCAGTTATCCAGATTTTTTTAAAAACTGAGATTAGCAATTTATTATGTTCCCCGAAACAAAAATCCTCGCAGGACGATAGTGATCATGTGTTGGACTAGGAGACAGGAACGAGGAATCACCAAACATGAACATTATTTTGCAAGAATCATGCAGCTTAAAGTCGATCATTCCTCCTTTATCAGTGTTGGCAAACAACAAGAAGCGACACAACCATTAAGCAGTGACATCCAACATCAACAGCCATCGTAAAAGGCGACTCGACTGCCACTGACACTGAAAGGTAAAGAAACTGGGAGGGGGGTGTGGAAAAAACAGTGTATGTCACAGATTACAAGCACTTGATCAAATATCAAAAGTCAAATCATTAGTTCTGACCAACTACAGTGCCTGTCTCTGCTCTCACATAATTTAGAAGTTTTGTTTGGATGAAACGACGTAATTAGGTTTTTTTTTTTTTTTTTTTTTGTGTTGATATCTTTTTCAAGATGTTTATTTCAGTCTGTATTTTTCGTATAACAAAAAAACTATGTTAATATCTTTTTTAAATTAAATAATTATTCTAAATATAGACACCTAGCATATACCTTTGTTTACTGTCATTATATATATACCCATACGAAACGAAAAAGAGGAAAAGAAAAAAGAGAAGAAATGTGCAGAAGAATGAGAAGAAAACAAGAGGTAAAGAAATTTGATGTCTCTCTCATACAAAATTTTAATTTTTTTTTCCTCTTTTCTGTATACTGAAATACTACAGTATCGTAGAAATCTCATTGCAGATAGTATTGTAGTTGTATATGTATTGTCAAAAAGGAATAAAAATAGAAGGTATTAATGAAAATTACTGACGTAAAGATGTCACACATACACCGTTACATAGCACAGATAGAATTTCATATGAGATTTTGTATGCAGAAACAATTCTCCTATGCATAATTTGAAAGTTGAAATTAAGGTGTGGATGGTGCTGGCGTCTCACGTGGGTCAACAGGGAGCGAAGGCAAAGAGGGCCGTACGTAGTTAGCAGGAGCAAATGCATGCATGGGATCCAACTTGTATGGTTCTGTCGCCATCAAAGGTCCTCCCTAACCATTAGCTTTCCCCCCACCACCACTTGGACATAAAGAGCAAAAGACACCAACTCCAGGGCAATGTCCGCTCCCCAACTGAATCAAATGTTTTTTTTTTTTCTTGATATGGGTAAGTATATATTTTATTCGTGTGGTTCGTGAGATTCGAATCTGAAGGGTGGAAGTTTCACCCTTTTAATCAACTACATACCGGTAGTTGGTTCCAACTGAATCAAATGTTGCTGTTACTTCCAAGATTAATTGCTATTGACCTCTTTTGTGAGGCTTGCAATCGAGTTACTGATGTGTTCATATGCGTTGAATGTACCTTTGACATGGTCTGGTGGATAAACCTTGGAATACACCTTTGACAGGTCTATATATAGACGTCTGTTATATTATTATTATATTGATTGAGGAGATTTTCAGCCGTTTACTGCAAACGTCCACGAATACATAGGATGGATATAGGAGATTTGTGATCCACTTATTCATGGAATCAAAATAAAGAATTTGTGAACGCATATTTCTAAAAAAATTTGTTATAATTGGATTCATACGTTTTACAATTTATTCCTAATATAAATCCATTTTTGTGTTAGAATGATAGGATATTATAGATCTTCTAGTTATATATATATCTTGAGAGTTTTCGGTGACGACTCTTTTTGAGAAAAAGTTTCTCTTGTTCTTCTTCTTGATTAATCTTTTTTATTTTATAATTATTTAGATTCATAGTAAAATTTCTCTCTATCATGAAGATGTAGACCTATTTAGTTGAACCTCATAAATCTTTGTGTTTACTTAAACTTTTCTATTTATTTTTCTCTATCTTTATTCGATTAGGAAAATGATAAGATGTTACAATTGATGAGTAAAGACAAGAATGATGAGATTACATAACCAAGACCTTTACAAACCAACTAAACTTGAAGTAACAGTTGTTCATACTACGTATGGTTAAATGTACATCAATTAAATCACACTTCGATGATTTCAGTTCGATTATTATGAATCTAGAAAATATGGATGTGAAATTGAGAATGAACACTAAACTCTTTCATTGCTATGTTCGTTATCATTCTTTTACAAGCATTTTAGAGAAACTCTCATATATGGCAAAGAAGAAATATCAATAGATGACGTTAAATCATTTTTATTCTCAAAAGATTTGATGGATAGAGAATCGACGAATTTCAAATCCAATGATGGAAAGACTAAAGAATTGAATGTTAGGATAAGAAATATGCATGAAACGAAATTTAGCAAACAAACCAAATGATAAAAGAGAAAAAAGTCAAAGGAAAGAGCAAATTTTGTAATCACTGAAGGATACATCGCAGATGATTGTAGAAAATTCCAGAATAATGAAAGAAGTAGCTTTAAATGTTAGTCTTGTAAGTCCAAGGAAGATTCCATAAAGGTAAGTTATGTAGAGGTAGAATTTTTAGATCCTAGTTATATGTTTGTTGCCATTAATCAATATAAATTGAAAGATGATTTGATTCTAGACTTGAAGTGTATAAACCACATGTATCTTAATAGGAATTGGTTCTCTACCTACAAGTCTATTGAAGGTAGAGTTGTACTAATAGATAATGACTCACAGTCAAAAACTATTGGGATAAGTACTATTGAGTTAAGGAAGCATAATTAGACAATGGTAACAATGATAGATGTACAACATGTTCTAAGTCTAACAAAGAATCTTATCTCTCTGGGTACTTTAAAAGTAAAATATTGCAAGTATTCACGAAAGATGGAATATTAGAAGCCACCAAGGATGGTTATTTTGACATGTAGACAGGGAGATCAGAAAATCCTTATATCCTGCAGGGAAGAATAATTTTAGATATTATAGTTATTACCATTTTATCATCAAAGACAGATCACACCAAGTTGTGACATCTTAAAATGAGATACATAAACGAGAAAGGTATGACAATTCTCAATAGAAGAGAACTTAATTAATGTTGTAAATTAGATTTTTATAAGCATTATATTTTGGATAAGCAAAAATGTGTTAATTTTAATATAATTAAACATAAAACTGACTGTATATTGAATTACATTCGTTCTGATTGATGAGATTCTTTTTAAGTCTTTTTAAGTCTCATCTATACTGGTGCCAGATATAAGCATTGAGCAACACTTATAATTATGTTGTTGTTCTGGCCGTGTACAAACCGACAAACTGCCTTAGAAGATGAATGGCTAATAGTTTTCTTCTATAAACAAATGGTGAATAGCTATTTTTGGAAATCATTCATCGCACAATTTTTTTTTTTTTGTTAAATTTTGAGATAGATAGATATTATTTCTTTGGCTCAATTGCTAGATAAGAAACATTGTCTTAAGTATGAATATTACAGACCCATAGGCTATTCAGCCAAAAAAAAGTCACCAAATTTATCACAGAAATGGAGCAATAGAAGTATTACATCAATATTTCTTTTTTCTACTGAACTTAGTGAAGCCATCATCATTCTTGCATGTCATTCTGAGTTTCCACTCCAGATGGGTCATTTGAAGAAGGGATAGAAGGTGCAATAAGAGGCTCCACCGGATGTGAACCCATTGCAGAAACAAAATGTAACATGTCATCCTTCTCAAAACCTGATACAAGGTTTTCCACTCAAAATTTCATCAGAGACATAATATCATTAATGATCAAAAAACCTGACTTAAATGTATTGCGAAAGATCCTACAATTCCTTTTTTTCCAAATCAACCAGAGAATAATCTGGAGAAGCAAAGTCCACCCAGAGAATGGTAGATAATACTTAAGATTAGGGACAGATAAAAATAAATCACCAACAGATAGAAATCCAGGGAAAAGCTGTGAGTCCCAAAAGAACTCCCAAATCTTCCTTGCAAATGAGCAATTGAGAAACAAATGATTATTATTTTCAATGCTTACAGAACAAAATGTACATAGTGGTGAACCAGTCCAAGTTCTTTTTTAACAAATTTTCTTTTGTTAAATTCCTATTTTTAATAACTAACCATGCAAATAGCTTGACCTTTAGGGGTGAGTGACTCCCCTAGATGCTTTTGAAAAAAACATTACGGAGGCCCCCATCATTAATAAGATTGTAAGCTGCTTTCACAGTTAAGGTATTATTTTTTGAAGGAAGCCAATAGAAGTCATCCTCTCTAGCTAGTATCCAAATTTAAAGATTGCATAATACTAACAAAAATATCCAGTTGAGATTGAAGCACATTGGAATTAACTGAATTACAGTGAGTTAAATTGAACAATCTGTTGAAATCTGTGTTAAATAAATCCAAGGTTTTTGTAATAGAGGCCTTTTTAAATCTAGCAACACTGTATAATTTAGGGAAAAGGGTACTAAGAGGAGTACCATTGTGCCATTTATGTCTCCAGAAAATAGTATTCAAACAATTGCCCACATTAACACTTGAAAAACAATTGAAAAATTGAACCCTTTTTTGATATGACTCTATAGGGGTGAGCAGAATGAAGAGGAAGTATTCAAAATTGCACTAGGACCCCTGTGTAAATATTTAGCCCTAAGGATAGATTTCCATACAGGGTTGCAATGGTTTGAGAAAAATTGCCAAATTAACTTACTTTTTAAAGCTGCACTAAAACTCCTCAATTTTATTATCCCCCAACCATTTTGCTTCTTATCCCTACAAATATTAGACCATCTGATTAAATGCATCCCGTTATTTGTAGGAGATATAGAATTCCACAAAAATTTACTCCTTAAAATATCTAATTTTTTCTCTATCTTCAAGGGCATCTGCAGCATAGACATATAGTATGTTGGGATTACTGATAAGACAGCATTTACCAAGACTAATCTGCCCTCTAGAGACAACTGTTTGGCCTTCCAGGAAGAAAGCTTATTAGTGACTTTCTCAATCACAGGAGCCCAGCTATTAATATTTGCTTTTTTATAATGCAAAGGCAGACCTAAATAAGTGATGGGAAGATCAGCCTTCTCACATCCCATAATATCACAAGAAAAAAGTAGATCTTCTTGGGAGACCCCCACACTAGTCAGTAATGATTTAAGGAAATTAATTTTTAACCCAGAGCAAGACTGAAAACAACATAAAATTCTTTTAATATTAATCATATTTTCAGTGCTATCAGGCAAAAAAAGTAAAGTGTCATCTGCATATTGCAGATTTATCAGTGAGGAGCCATCATTTGGAAAATAATCCCAGAGATCAAGTTGTTCCTCCTTGCTGACTGCAACATGGCATTTAGGACATTTGAGGCTATAATAAACAGCAGGGGAGACAAAGGGTCACCCTGTCTTAACCCATTAGCTGCCCCAAAAAACCCTTTTGGGGAACCATTAACCAGTACAGAGAACTTTGCAGAGGATATACATATACAGATCCAAGAGATCCATCTGTCCCCAAAACGCATACCAGCTAGTGAATCTAACAGAAAATTTCATTTAATGTTGTCAAAAACTTTCTCAAAATCTATTTTCAGAATGTAACCCTTGATATTATAGGTACTCATATAATGTAAGGTTTTCTGAGCAACCAAGAAGCAATCCGCAAGGTTTTCTGAGCAACCAAGAAGAAATATAACCCCAAGAAGCCAGGGAGAAAAGTGTTGGGCCATCCTCCACCTCCATGGCGAGATTGGAAAGAAAATCTCAATCTCGAAAAATCAGGGATTGCAATGTGAGAAAAATTAGGGATTACATTGAGATATAATCGGGAGGAAGATATATTTACATGCCTTAACAAGGAGAAAAAGGGGCTGAAGAAAAAGAGATAAGAAGAGAGAAAGGAGCAGCCGTTTCTTCCTCTGTTTTTCCCACACGGCTGCTGCTGCAATTTTTCCCTTTCACGCGTCTGGCTACTGCAACTTTCCTTCACGCGTTCTGCTGCTGCAGCGTGGAAGAGGACGTCCATCCGTCCGTACGGCTGTTGCTGTTGCGTGAAGAGGAGCTGCTGGTACCCAGTGTCCACCGTTCTGCTGCTGCGTGGAAAAGGGAGATCGGTGTCCGTTGTTGTTGTTGCTGCGTCCGGCTGCTACTGCTGTTGCTGCTGCTGCGAGGAAGAAGGGAACGTCCGTCCGTTCGGCTGTTGCTACTGTTGCTGTGCCGCCGTCGGTGAAGAGGAGACGTGCAATCCAGTGCGTGGTTCCGCCGACGGTGAGGAAGAGGTGCTCGTAGGTGAACGTCCGTCGTGGGTGCACGTGGTTCCGTGACATGGGAGATTCTTATCTACTCCATTGGGTTATATTTCTTCTTTCTTATTATTTCTATTTAAGATTATTTGTGGCTTGTGCTAACCTCAAGTTTGAGAACTTGAGAAGAACAATTGTATTCCCTTGACAGCATAGTGCCGGTTGCCTGGACCGAGAGGGTCCCGTGGTTTTTTCCTTTCCTCACACCGTGGGGGTTTCCACGTAAAAATTTCTTGTGTCTGCTTGTGATTGTTTGGTTACAGTTTTTGTTTGCTTCGCCTTAGTGTTTGTTAGGCCCTCGTTTCCCAACAAAAAGCATTCTGGGAAGAATCTATTACCCTATTCAACACAGGAGCCAACCTAGCAGTCAATGTTTTTGTAATAATTATGTATAGACTATTCACTAGGCTGATAGGTCTAAAATCCTGGATTCTATTAGCACCCATTCTTTTTGGGATGAGTGCAATAAAAATCTGATTAATAGAAGCTAGAAAGTAAGGATCATTAGCAGAATAAAGGGATTGGAATATAAGTTTAATATCTGGCTTTAGTAAATCCCAGAAGTACTGAAAGAAAAACAAAGGAAATCCATCAGGTCCTGGAGATTTATCTCCAGCTAAATAGAAAACACTAGTTCTGATTTCTTCTTTCTCAAAAAGTAACTCTAATAATTCAGGAAATGGAATTTTAACTGGAATCAAGGTGTCCCAGCTAAGACATGAGTAGGGACTAGGGTACTTATTGAAAAGCTTTGTAATATGCTGTTCGTCACAATGTGAAGTATGGACCACTCATTCACCAGCAGTCGCCAATACCACAATGATCAGCTAGTGTGATCAAGTGAATATATTAATTTACCAATTTATGTTGGCACCTAGTTAAACTAGAGAAAGCAACACACTGTTTACTATCTGGTCATCAAATTACATTACGTATCTTGGTGCTATTTGCAACCCACTTGGTACAGACCTGTCTAGTTTGTTCACATGTGCTAAAAAAGCCAGAGATATAAGACACTGCCCACTTGCGACTTGCCGGTAAAATATCGGTTGCAATGACAGCAATAGCATCGGTTAGAGACATATCCACCTCCAAAACTGGTGGAGAAGGTCAGTTGACATTCACATTTTACTTCAGTTCAATAACGTTTCTTCTGGATGGGTTCATACACTATCTCTACACTGTGCAGTTCAATCGTGTTTCTTCTGGATGGGTTCATTAGTTCAGTAGTGTAATTGTCTTATTATGAACTGATTTGCTCATATATTGACGGCAACAGAACTAATTAAAGGTGTTGAAGGGAAAATGGGTTCATGAATCTAAATAAATCCTACCATTGGTTTGATTTTGGAATCCAGTATTATGCTGGTCGTGCATTATATGTATTAACAACGTTCAAAATTCTAGACGTCGCTAACTTGATGGCAAGTAACAGAACATTGCAGTGTACAAAGTATAAACAAAATTCCACTCGATGTATACAAGATCAAAAGAATATAATCGCCAGCCAACAGAATTTACTTGGTTCGATTGATTCCAGTAAATAACAAATAAGGGCATAAGTATGAGAAAAGAAAAAAAAAATAGAGAGGAAGAAGAATCTCCAAAGTCTCTAGTTACACCTATAAGGTGAAGAAGAAAGAAAAAGGAACTCTCTACTCTCTAAAGTAACTCTCAATAATAAAACTTGTATATAAACTAACGATAATGGTATGTGTGTGTATGTAGGTCTTGAGGATCTAAATATAATAGTGGATTTACACACATAAATCTAAGAAGTTGGTTACAAACTGACATGTGTAACCGTACCAAAAATTCTGGTCATAATTAATAATTTTCACCTTGATTAGAAATTCTTGTACTCTGTAGTGGGAAAATATATGTCCTCTCCTCCAAATGTCCTGATGGGCATCAATGTGTGTTAGTGTGTAGCATAAGCTAATTGAGCCAATGTAAAACACAAAATTGGTCAATGGAAGAATTTTTGTCAACATATCATTAGGATCGTCCTTTGTATTGATCTTTTGAACAAGAATGCCAGCTTGTGTAATATCAGAGCCTGATTATTCATTTTTGATATAAACCATGTAATTATTTACTATATTGTGTTCAATGGTTTATTAATGGATAATCTGTTGTTTCTTGGCTGTGTGTGATTGTGGTTGGCTTTCTGTGCATCTGCCTGTGTTTTGGGACCCTTAGGGAGTCCAGTTTGGAAATGCACAGTCGTCTCGGTTTACGTGTCCATTCTTTTCTCTTTTCTTTCTTCTCCTTTCCTTCTCTCACTCACGAGCTCACCACATCCGTCTTCATCTCCATCACCCTTCACCAGCCCGTGCCACCACCACCCAACGACCCGTGCCTCATCGTCATCTCCGACGCGATGGGTGGCTGGCGGGATGCGGGAGGAGGTAGGGATAAGAAGGGCGGAGGAGAGTGGCCAGAGATGAGGTGTGACGCGAGAGGAAAGGGGGAGAGAAAGAGTGACGTGCGCGCAACCGTGGAGGGAGGTGGCGGCTGTCCGTGTGATCCGCCGGCAAGAGAGCTTCGCCGGGGCACGTGGAGGTTCGCCGGAGGTAGGGAAGGTCATCGGGGTGCCATCGAAGGTACGCGACCTCCTCCTCCTTCCGTTTTTGTCTCTGGGTTAACAGTAGGTTTTAATGCATGGAAATAGTGATAAATGCATGAAAAATCGTAGAAAATTGTTATGTGATTGAGAATGTGTTAATTAGCATGTTTATGATGTTATCATGCTGAATTATGGGCTTTTTGTGTGGTTTTCGTGGGTAAATGAGAAGCATGCTACAGTGTTTGTTTTTGAGCTCTATACCTTGATGATTTTCGTTAAAGCAGCATGCTTAATGGATTTGTGATTGGTATGAGGGGTTTTGAAGTAGACTCGAGGGTCTACACCCCTTGTTTTTATAAGAATTTATGGATTTTGTTTAAGAGGTCCGATCCTTGCTCCCACTTGGGGGAGAAAAGGGAGGATAGTGTTTGGAGCGTTTTCTGCAACGACAGAAAACGATATGCCGTTTTGGTTCGGCATACCGTTTTTTCTCCCAGCGGTTAAATCCGCATTTTGGCCTTGGACGATCAGTGGTTTTCGGTAGACCGTTTCTCCCTTATCTGAAAAATCTGACAGAGATTCGGCATACCGAAGAAATTCGGTATACCGAATCAGGAGATTTCGGTATACTGAATTTCTTCGGTATACCGAATTAGGGGAAAACGGCATACTGTTTTGGAAAGCGGTACGCTGATTTTGCCCTGTTGTGCTTAAGTGTTAATGTGGTTTTTAATGATGCTAAATGGTTGTTTTGGCATGATGGGTCTATGTGGTTGATGTTTTGCCCCGTGTAATAACATGGAGGCATGTGGAACCCCAAATAATGGATTTGGGCGTGGTTTTTTGGATTTTGACCCTATAAATGATTTAAAAGATGGTTTTGTGTGGTTTTTGGACTTGAGACCCAATTGATGGTTTGTTGTGGCTGTGATGGCCGGTGTGGTGACCCCAGTGGAGGGTCAGGTGTTGCAAGGAACAGAGTCCTGCAACAGAATAAATGGAAAATGGTTTTGAAAACAGGAAAGAGTTTTAGAACACTAATAATGTGTTATGGAAAGAGATTATGGTTTATGAGCTGGAGACGGTGTAGGCTGACCTGGGCCTTTGAGCCTAGTTGTTCGGGTCACCGTCGGTGTAGGCTGAGCCTGGGTAGTTGTACCTAGTTGTTCGGGTCACCGTGCTCGTAGCGGTGTAGGCTGAGCCTGGGTCATTGGACCTAGTTGTTCGGGTCACCGACTGGGGCGTCTTCAGAGACGTATCTCCGTGCTCCTGTGAGGAACAGGAAAATGTGAGGCTTGTTGGCCGGGGCGATGACA
>JAMKQA010004128.1:0-15184 GCA_024699735.1 Posidonia australis | reverse complement strand
TTTTTTTTTTTTTTTTTTTTTTTGTAGTTTTGATGCATGATGATGATAATGCAGAAAAGAAGACAACAGAGAAAATTAGGGAAAAGGATACGACTCTAGTCCCAACTACTAATCGCTTTATTGATGCCGCTTTATTCATGCTATCGTGGTCACTGGCTAATCTGACAGTACCACTGGAACTGCTGTTGGCCGTTGGGGTTGCGATTTTCTGTTAGGTCCATAGTGCTGGCAGTCTCACCATTGCTTCAAGGACCCCGCGAAAAGATTGGGAACAGAAGGAGAAGACATACCGATGAGATCAACAGGATTCATTGGGGAAAATGTAGAAATAGAAGGGGCTAGAGAGAGGGAGAAGACCTCCGAGCCCGCGACATCCTTAGAGTCTGAGGATTCAGCTGAGGATGAGTCAGGCTGGTCTGGTTGTGATGGTGTGTGCAGATGGTAGTGTGTGGACCGCCTCCTGCGAGGCAACGTTGATGACCTTCCGATCAATCATGTTCTGAACAGCATCCCGTAAAGTGACGTAGCTATCCGTCGAATGCCCGACACAACGATGGAAGCTGCAGTACGCACTCATATCATACCACTGAGGGATTGGATTCGGTAGTGTACGGGAGTTTGGGAGCCTCAGAAACGACTCGACATTAGGAAAAATGGCACTTAGTGGCTCCACGAGAGAACTGTAACCCCGGTCGATGTGGCGAGGCTGCTTTCACCCAGTTCGTTGTCCTTGTCAAGCTAGTGTGACGTGATGCATTGGCTCGACGATGGAATGTGTTTATGCAATGCATGGAGGACTAGATGCGAGTTCTAACTGATCCGGGTCAGATTGGCTCTCTACGTCAACAAGCTCTGTAGACGATTCATACGCGATAGCATCCCTCTTGGTGTATACGGTGTCGGTGACTGTAGACACCCCAATATGCTTGCAAATGGACCAATCCCTAACAACATTTTAAAAAACCCTAAAAAACCAAATAAAACTCCAAAAAACTAGACAAAACCCTTAAAAACCCTAGAAACCCTAGGAAAACCCTAAAAATCAAACAAAACTCTAACAAAACCCTAAAACCCTAAAAACTAGACAAAACCATAAAACCGTAATCCAAACCTTAAACCCTAGATCAAATCCTAAGTCAAACCCTAAACTATAAGTCAATTCCCAAACCATAAGTCAAACCCTAAGCCATAAGTCAAACCCCAACAAACTTAACTACTTCCCACTTCTCTCCAACAAACTTAACCACTCCTCACCACTTCTTAACCAACTTAACTACTTCCCACTTCTCTCCAACAAACTTAACCACTTCCCACCTCTTCTTAACCACCTTCCACTCTAACCATAACAACCAACCAAGCCATTTGGAAGCCTATAAATAGCTCCATTTGCAAGTGAAAAGGAAACTTATGGAAAATTGAGAAGAGAGTTTCCCAAAGCTTTTTCTTCCAACTAAAGCTACCAGAGTGATCCTAGAGCAAGGAGGAAGCTCGTGGAGGAGAGAAATTGGAGTTCTCAGTCCTCTCCAGCGAGCTCCGGCAACCTCCAGCGAGCTCCGACCATCAACTCCACTGCCAGACCAGCTATGCCCTCTACAGACCCCCATTTATGTCCAAAATGCTCTCCTGGGTCTCCCTCTATCTTCCTTGATCGATTCCAACAGATCCAGTGGTCTCCTCTGGTCGGAATCGAGCTCTCAGGCCTCGCTGGAGCAATTCTCCGGTGGCCTAGGTGGGGGTGCGAATCCACTAGTTGATTCGAGTCCTAGAGCTTTGGATCATCCTTCTTTGGTCTCCCTCAAGCTCATCTGACCCTCTGCGTGCCTTTTCACTGCCTCCCTGAGTCTCCACCAGAAGCTCACTGGAATCGCGACATCTCGCCGTTGCAGGGGAAGAAGACTGTTCACCACAACTGAACGCGCCCCTCCAGCTCCACCGTCCTCTCCAAGCCACTGAAAACGTTCCATGGCACGCTCCCAGCGCTCTGGAGCCTTCAGAGCCAAGCCACGAGCCCTGGATCACGCTCGCAACCAAGCTCACCGGAGAAGACGACGGCGACGGTAGGCAGAACCCAACATCACGCGATCTTCTTCCATTTTGGTCCCTGATGGAAGGGGAATGATCCTCACCACACCACCAAGCATCATGGATCCCTGAGTGACACACCGTGACACTCCAGCAGCCTCCTTCTTCTTCGGCACCGTCACCGAAGTGCCCCGACGGCGAGGGGGATGGGTAGCCCACTCTCGCTGTTAGATCTTCGGTCCGGACCGCTGGATCATCTCCTCCTCTTCCCTTCTTGCTTCCTATGAGGTCTGATCCAGATCAGACCATGGGATGGCCTCTGGAAGCCTCTCCGGCCGTCGTCGACGGCGGAGTTCCGTCGCTGGCGGTTGTCGTTTCTTTTTCTTTTTAAAAAATAAAAATAAGTTTTCTTTGATTAAATTTTCAAAACTTTTGTTTTGTTACATTTAAGTCTTTATTTTATTACAAATAGGTCCTTTTCCTTACTATTAGGTCCCTGCACATTTATTTTAAATCGTTTGAATAAAGTTTGAACTGAAAATATTACAATGTGCCCCTTGAGCTTTCTTAATATTGTTTTCCAGGTTTAAAAGTTTGATGAAAGCCCCCTTGATTTGCTTTTCATGCATTAAAGTCCAATATTTCTGCATTTAAAACCCTAAGTTTCATGAAAATAATTCTAAATGTATATTTCTCTAGTTAAATTGCAATTAAACCCTAAGTTTCATGAAAATCATTCTGAATGCAAATTTCTCTGTTCAAATCACATTTAAAACCCTAAATTTCATGAAAATAATTCTGAATGCATATTTCTCTGGTTAAACTGCATTTAAACCCCTAAGTTTCATGAAAATAATTCGGAATGCATATTTCTCTATTAAAATTGCATAAGTCGACCTTTGACCGGGCGGTCGAGGTCATTTCCTTTCCTTTTTTGGATTTTTGCGGGCACGATATCCTTGTGCTTGACTGTTGACCGGGCGGTCAAAGTCGACCTTCGACCGGATGGTAGAGGTCATATCCCTTCTTTTTTTCTTGGATTTTCACAGGCGCAAAATCCTTCTGCTTGACTATTGATCGGGCGGTCAGAGTCGATTTCTGATTGGGCGGTCAAGGTCTTATCCCTTCCTTTTCCATGGATTTTCGCGGGTGCGAGATCCTTTTCCTTGACTTTTGACCGAACGGTCAAAGTTGACCTTTGACCTGGCAATCGAGGTCCTCTCCCTTCCTTTTCCTTGGATTTTCACGGGTGCGAGATCCTTTTCTGTGACTTTTGACCTAGCAATCAAAGTCGACCTTTGACCAGGCGGTCATGTTCCTTATCCTTTTCCTTGGATTTTCGTGGATGCGAGATTCTTTTCCTTGACTTTTGACTGGGTGGTCAAGGTCGACCTTTGATCGGGCGGTCAAGGTCCTATCTTCCTTTTTTTCTTGGATTTTCGCAGCACAAAAATCCTTTTACTTGACTCTTGACCGGGCGATCAAAGTCGACCTTTGACTAGGTAGTCAGGGTCTTATCCTTTTCCTTTTCCTTGGATTTTTACGAGCACAAAATCCTTTTTCTTGACTTTTGACGGGGCGGTCAAAGTCGACCTTCGACCAGGCAGTCGAGATCATATCCCTTGCTTTTCCTTTGGATTTTCGCGGTCGCAAAATCCTTCTGCTTGACTTTTGACCGGGTGGTCAAAGTCGACCTCTAACCGGGCGGTTAGGGTCTTATATTTTGCTTTTCTTGGGTTTTCGCACGCGTGAAATCTCTTGCTTGCCCTAAGTCTGTAAGGACAGGGCCTTTTTTCTTGCTTGACAAATCATACGTTTTGTCATGCCCTTTTCTTTGAGCTGGTATCCTAAACTACTCGATTGACAACCGTCAAGCTGTCTGGCGACCGGGTTGGCAAGACTTGGTTGACATGTCATATCCCACATCCTCAGGTTGATAAACTTAATAATCTGGCTGATGAGTTCGACAACTTGTCATGTCCCTGTTAGTGATTCCCTCTATGCGTAGGATTTCTTGCAATATCACTTCAGCATTAGCATTAGCATTGCACCTACTTTCAACACCCATTCTTGCGTGTGCAATATTAGCATCAACATTCCACTTTGCGTTCAGCATCAACTCTTGCATTTGTATTTTGCATTGGCGTCGCATTTTCAGCATTTGGCTCGACATTCGCATGCATATTGCACTTTGCATTTGCATATTAGCATTTGGCAACAGGTCATGACTTTTGGTACATCCATCGGATAAGTGACCTAATGCCTATAACAAACATTATCTCTCACAGCCTTAAAATAGGGGTTTCTTGTCAACCCTGAGCATCGGTCTCGGTTCCCTTCGTCCCTCGACCTCACTCAGGGAGGGGCAACTGTAGACACCCCAATTTTGAGGCGGCTTGCTGATGGATCCAATGGCGATGAATTCAGATCTTGCCTTCCCAAATAGAATCCTCCTAGTGCAACAAACTAACCTAGAGTCATAGATAAGGCCTCAGAATTAAATCTAGCATCCTACTTAGCACATTTGACCGATATAGTTAGATGGCACACCTTTTTGGTGCATTCTTGTAGCACACTAATATGGCACATATTATTGGAGCACTACATAAGCACACCAAACTAGAGCACCTACCTGGTGTACCTAACTAGCGCACAAACCAGGCGCACATGGCTGGCGCACATAGGTGGCGCACCAGCTCGATTCCATGTCACTGGCTGTTCACTTGCCTAGTGAAACTCTAGCCATTATGCCCCTAATTTGCTGTAACTTTCGTTCATTATCAGCATAACGATCATTGCCTCTTGGTCTTAGGGGAGATCTCTTGGTTTCTTTAGCCTTTAGAACTTCCTAGCACTCTCTATATAAACTCTTGGTAGTCATTTGGAGAAGGGGTTGGAAGAAGAGAGAAAAGAAGAGCCTTCGTTTCTAGCACAAACATCCACGTCCTAGCTTTATCCAGAGCCAAGAACACTCACCCTTGAGTAGGAGATCATCCACCTAGCATAGGAAAAGCCCCTTCATCCATAGCTTTCAAAATGTCCCTTCTTTTGCATCACTTGGAGGCCATTTGGGAGGAAGGAGATCCCTGTTTTCTTCAGCCATCAAGGTCATCTCGAGCCACTTGTGGAGGAGTACAAGAGCACACCAAGTGGTAGGCATCTAGACTTTCTCATAGCTAGATTTCCTTTCATGAATATGGGTTCATTTTAGAGAAGTCTTATATGATAAGCATGCAGAATTTTATACTTGTTGGATCACTTTTTTAAAGCATGATATTCATATGAATCATGACCTTTATGCCACCATACTAATCATGCTATGCTCTTGTATTGTTGGATGAAATATATGCTTGCCTTTGTTGTCGTTTTTACTGAATCTTAGAGATATGCAATATTTGGTGGGTCTATGTTCTATTCATAATCTTGATGCGATAGGAATGGCTTAATGGGTTCATTTCCCTTTTTGTTGTATGTATCTATGTTGTTCTTCTTGCATGTGCTTTGGTGTTGGCTTTGGGTATTAGACCTAGATTCATGATTTTCATCTAAGTAGGAATATGTGGTCTTGTGTGAGGCTTATTGCCCTTGAGCACAAGACCCATGTCTTGGTGTCTTGGGATTATTCTTACTTTTATGGCTTTATGGAAAAGAGATGAACCTATATGTGATCGGCTTTTCTTTCAGATGTCTAGGATGTGTTTTCAGATGGTCTCAAGCATATTTATAGGATTTTATATCGCATAGCATATCAGTTTGGTTGCTCTGTGATTTCTGAGTCTCACTTTAGTGGCACACATTGTTAGCACACTTTAGTGGAGCACATAGGTGGCACACTTAATAGGAGCACATTGGTGGCACACCAAATAGGCACACTTGCCTATTTTCGATGCACCAATAGTGACTTTTGGCATGATATTTAATATGGTTCCTGATTTGCTTTGCCTTTGGTTTTCTTTGGGTGTCCTCTTGGATATATCAGGATGACTCCAATCTGATTTCATCCTCTTTTATGCATGATAGCTCAGGTTTTGCATGTAGCATAGCGAGGACGTTAGCCACTTGATATTACTGGATCTATGGTTATGTTGTGCAATATCTTTGCATCGATATTCAGTCCATGCCTTGAGTAATCTTTCAGAGCATTAGGACACACCCCACAGTCCTTTTACCCATATTTAGCATACGGCACCACTTGCATATAGCATCGCATTGCATATCGCCCCTGAGCGTACAGAAACAGGCTTAAAAGCCAATATTTCCATATAAGTAAATGAGATATCCATGAAAGACCGATTTCTGGGGCCACGATTGTGCCAAATACCTTCCTCGTGTGTAACAGGGATCCTTACCCAATCTTCTGGTTCATGTTGACCTTTTCCATTGGTTTATCGCACAGTTTTAGTGTTTTGAAATGGTTTAGCTCGTCTCCCGTTTTTGAAGTAGACTAAGTGGCGACTCTTGCATTTTATCATTGTATTTTAATTAATTTTGCCGTGACTACGTTGGTACTTGCGCATTTGGCCTTCCATGCCACGCACGAGGCTATCGCCGGCATGGTTACAGGATCAAGTTGAGTTTGAAAGAATATTGTTCTAGGAATGTCTAGCTAAGGTCGTCCCAAGTCTGGAAAGCGTTCGTGTCCAACAAAGTGAACCACTTGAGGGCAAGCCCGGTTAGACTTGTTTGGAACAGGCAAATCAAGAGCCTCTCGTTGCTGTGAAGCTGCACAAGGTCTCCGCAAAATGCTTTCAAATGCGATATGGGGCAGCCTCTACCTTTAAACTTTTCAAATTCCGAGATGTGGAAATTCATAGGGAGTGTCACCTCTAGAAAGTGGCAGAGGCCCCGGAATTGGTAGGGCTAGTGGTCCTTGCCTTGCACTTGACGAAGTTCACCTTCCAGATCGCCCATTTTGGTAAGGAGGGCATCTGAAGTCGCTGCTGATGGGACAGGTGCAACTCAAGTAGGTTCCATGTATGCTGTATGGGTCGTGCATGCGTGCTCCTCCGGATCCACCCACATGCCTCTTGGTGTCGAGACATGGGGGCTAGCATACCTGTGCAAGGATGCAGTGTGTGGTGGTATTGTGATGAATGCAGTGGCCTGAGTCTGATGCAAAGATGGATGGGAAGCATGCTGTGCTGTGTGTGGTGGAGAGTACGGGAGCACTGGCACGGAACTAGGCAACGGGCTCGAGAAATGCTTTGCTCCTACCATGCCGAAGGGCTGGCCACCAAGTGATGGAGATGGATGCTGTGTAAAGTGTGGTGTGAATGCAGGAGGCAAGAGAGGCGCTGCCATTGTTGGAGCCATGAGTGGCTGGAGCAATGGTGAGAGCACAGATGTAGTGAAGTGTGATTGTGTAGCTAAGGTGGGGCAGACCAGGACGTTAGGGGTTAGAGGAAAGGAGACAGAAGCCGGATCGAGGTCCAAGGCCATGTGTTGCAGCTTCTGGGCGAGAGTGAGTAGATGTTGCGCTTGCATGGCAGAGGTCTCCTAGATAGGCGAGATGAAAGGAGAGGGCACAGGCAGAAACAGAGGCACAGAAACAACAAAGGCAATAGGGGGATCAACATCAAAAGAGGAAGCAACAGAAGAGGCAAGTTGGGACGGAGGGGCCAAAGATAGGACCCCCTCCGGAGCAACAAGAGGAGACTCACTGGTCTGCTGAGCCATAACAGTCCATGAGCGGGCACGGAGAGGGCCTCGACGACGAGAAGAGGCACGAACCCCAAGACGAGCTATGGTCGGAGGTAACACTAGCTCGGAGAAGGAGAAAAGACCACAAGAGGCAACCCACAAAAGAGACGCTTGAGCTGTGATCAAGGACCTCGCACAAGCTACCTGTAAAGACAGGCAAAAACAGAAGATGTGAGAACCTGCACAAGGACAGAATGCATGTTGTTAGGGTGGCATGCAATGACACACAATGCAAATGAATGTCCTAGAATGCGCTCTCTCACAATGCATGTCCCGAGTGGGGCCAACCAAACGGGACTCACTCATGGGTTTGGGTTTAGACACAGGCTAGAAAGTAAGGTCTCGTCCCATGCCAAAGCTATGGAACGGTGGTGTGTTGGGAGCCTCGTCCTTGCCAAAGCACGGGCTGTACCCTCTACTAACACCAACACGACCCTGGATAGGGGGACAACCTAGCATCAAATCTACGCCAAAGCAATAGGACAAGAACACCGGAACTGGCCTTCGCAAATAGTAGGTGGACTCAGAAGAGGAGAAGATGCATGCTTTCTAAAATGATCATACATGCGATATGCTTTATTGTCTTTTACTTGCAAGTTTTATTAAGCCGGATAGGGGAGAGAGTGCATGGAAGTCTCTAGTTCTGCCTAAATTCCATTTTTATTGTTGTGGATTTTATGTTAAACTAGTTAGGGAGAAGCAAACATGTCTTTACTTTTCTTAAGATGGCAAGTGCGAAAAGGGAAGAAAACACTGAAGCATAGCCAGTAAACAAGCATACATCAGGTAAAAGGCATGATCATGGCATGTGGACGTGTAGTGTAAACATTATGGTGAAAAGAGAAAAGATCCATCACATCAAAAGATAGGTAACATGACATGTGTGTGTGTTGTGGCATAGCAAGCGTGTAAAGGAAAACACTCAGCAAGCAAAAGGCATGTAATAGCAAGCATGTAATGATAAATTCAACAAATATGACGACATGACGACAAACAAGTGAAAATGGGAAAAAAACGAAAGCCAGAGTCTTGTATCCCCAGCAGAGTCACCAGTTCCTGTGACCATACCGAAACCGACCTTTCATGGCGAGGGAGCACATGAAGGACCGTAAGAGGTCACGGCGAAGATGGTGAATCCGAGGAAGGACACTCGACTCGAAGACATAGAAGAAAACACGAAAAAGGAAAATGATAAGGACAAAACGGAGTCACCACTTAATCTTTTTAAAAATCGGAAAGACAGGGAAAACTGGATGCGATAAAATGCGACAAAAACGATACAAAATGAATGCAAATGTATGCATGGATGTGTGTGCATGCTCCATGCCTAATGGATGCAACAAATTGGTCATTGCGGGCCAGAGAAAGGGTAAAGACTCCTATTACATATGGAGAAGGTATTAGGCACCCCCATGCGCCTGAGAAATCACTCTTTCTAGACTTTCGCTTACTTGTGTGTCGCCAAATGCAAATGATCATGTATGCTTGCTAGGACTAAGATGAATGTATGCCATATGCTGTGCCGATGCAAGTGTTGTGAATGAGGTGGAAATGATATGACCTAAGTGTGTTAAGAAACGCTATGTGAATCCTGAATCGTCAGTCAAAAGGATCCGACATAGTAATCGTCATCGCCCTAAATGCAAATGTGTCATGACGCACGATGCGAATATCATAACGCATGAGGTATAAAATGCTAGAGAGAGAGCAATGTGGTGCATCATGCATGATGGCATAAGTGTAAGCATGATTGATGTAGATGCAAGTGCATGTGTCTGGATGCATGGATATGTGGTGTAAATGGGTGAGACAAATGGGCAAGGGCTCAGGCTAGTTGCCTGTTCTGTCCCTGGCAGATTCGCGCATGTCCACCACGCAAGCCTGTAGCGCAACAGGGGCACGCATGCTAGTGACGGAACAGGGCAGCGAACAAGTGAATTTTTCCCTTGCTCTATGGTGAAATATGGCAATGCAAATGACTATCTAAATGCATGGAGATCTAGAGTATACTACCATGAATAGATGCATGCTATGAATTAGATCCTAAGATGCGTGGCTATGGGGTAGTGGAATGAATGAGGTGGTTGGCGCCAGAGCTCAGCCCGATAGCTTATTCTATCTCTAGCATATCCACACATGTTGCACGTGCAACCACGACGAGCATGGCGGAGACAGAACAGAGCCACAAGCCTTGCTGTCTTGCAGACCCACATGCGTTGTTCCTAAAATGAATGCTATGCATGCATGAGCTTGAGAGGAGGTCAAGGAGAATTCCTATATGCTTGGATGCATAGATGACCTAGTGGATGTTTTCCCCCACCTACGTCGCCGGAGTGGGGTTCTGACGTCGTCGGAGGTGGGGAAGACGACGTAAATGGCCGGAATGCATGGGGAAATGAAATGCAATCATGCAAGGGATGACATGACAAAGATGCAGGATGAAAAACAAAGAAGAAAACGGGCTTGTATAGCAAGGGGGAAGATTACTTGTGTGGTGGTTTGTCCACTCCTACGACAGCTCGCAGTGGCATTTCTCCAGTGACTGGCGAGCGAATGCTGCGGAGGCGGGTCTGGAGGGCTAAGGTGGTGTTGGTGGAAGGCTAAGGGAGGTAATGTGGGGTTGGTCAGGTTGTGGTTGTGGTTTGGGCTACGTGGCTGATTTCCAGCCGACAAAGAAAGGTGGAGGAATGGACGGTGATGGCCTGGGGAGTGTAGGACGCTTCAGTGAGAGGGGAGGCTTTACTGGAAGGGCTAGACGTGCTCTAGTGCACGGCAGTCGATGCCTGGCCGAGAGGGAGTTGTGTTGTATGTTGGATGGTCGGAGAACGGGAGGATGGCCAGAAATGGGTAGCTAGAGGTGGTAGTTGCTCAGGGACGAATGGATCTCAGGGTTGGGCATCCATAGGGGCCAAAGGTCCAAGAGAGGCCAGAGCCGGAGCTCTTCCTACCGGGGAGGTCGTTTTGAGAGGTGGTGGCATGTTGTAGAGAGCAGGCGTGCATCGCTAGCGCTGTAGGCAGCTGGTAGGGGCGACAGGGCATGGTCAGGCGCGTGGGCGGTGAGGCACAGCTGCAGCAAGGTGTGGTCGTGGCAGAGGTGTCAGGCACGCAAGGCAGCAGTGGAGTGACGTGGCGGTGTGGTTTGTACCAGGTACGATGACAACGACGGGTTGGGCGACTCGCACAAGACTGCCCTGGTCCTCCCACGCATCCATGAAGCGCGATCAGGCCACGCAACCAGGCCACGCATCCCACTGGCACAAGACAAACAAGTTGGATTCTGGTGTTGGGCTTGGTGTTTAGGGTTCATTTGGGTCAGTTTAAGTGTTTTGGACTGATTTAGGATGTTAAGGTTGGTTTTAGGGTATAATGGGGGTGGAGTGCCTCGTTGTAGCTCGAACGCGCTCTTTTGGAGAAATCCGCTGCGAATGGCTGCCAAAATGGGGTGTCTACACAAGGGTCCGCCTTGGTCCCATCTGAGTTGTTCCTAACAATGGTCTGAGCAAAACCCTTCATCATGTGACTCAGCTCTTACCAAGGCATCCCCAACCACTGTCCTCCTCCTCACTAGAACTTGTTGCGGGAGTCCAGCCTTTGCCACGACCTCTAGGCAGCATCTTGTTGCCACCACAAGTAAACAAGCAAACATACAGGTCAGGTGCTATGATCTCATGCAGATCGTGCAGTTCAACTAAAGCCACAGTGCCAAACACCCTAAGCTGGTGCACTTAGTGAACCTAAGCTCTGATATCACTCTGTAATGCCCCCGTGCTACCCAACAATATAGGAACCACCCAAATGCAACTAATAGAGTCTAAAATAACAGAACTAAATAAATAAAGCTGAACACCTAGACCTGTGTGTGGCGAAAGTGGCTTGAAAGCGATGCACCAGACAAGATTGCACCTACTCCTGAGCACCTGAGGCAAGGTAAAAAGGAAACCACGCGTGAGTGATAGGAATGTCACCTAGTATGTGCCCCAAGAACAACAACAAAATCGACAAAAACATTGCATTTCCAGAAAACCTTGGGAAGCCACAGCCGTAAAAAAGCCAACACATGCGGTTCGATAAAATCAGTAGAGGATGCTATTTCAAAAAAAACTCTTTTCTTTTCTTTTTCAAAATCTCACTCTCATTCATGCACAACTCAGAAAAAGAAAACCATTTACATCTAGTTTCCCAACCCAAAGAACCATTTTATCTATTAACACAATTCACAACAAATCAGGGCTAGGAACTAGTTCAACACAAATCTCAATCCATGTCTCAAAAATTGGTTGCATCACCTTGGCCACAAGCAGTTGTCGAGGCTCCACCCTGACCACACTGCAATGCCGCGGTGAACCACCCCGCACTGGAGTTCAACTGCCCCGACTGCAGCCTCAAAACGTACCCTCACCGGTACAAGCACGGAGTGCCTTCTCACGATGCCCTGGTGCCAGAGCACTTGGGGACTTTAACCCCAGACCCGACCAGCATCGGCATTGAGAGTAATTTGGGTCTACCGTACCCCAGGCCCTACAGTACCACCACAGTCTCAAGGCTCCTACCTCGGACTGCAACTCGGCAACCACAATAAAGGACACATCCCTGATATCTCTAGAGGTCTCACTATCCCTGTCGACAAGCCCCGGTCTAAATGTGGTTCCTACAAATCTCAGAAATCTCTTTTAAACCATATGTAGTTTCTCATTTCAAATCAATTGGCAAAACCAGTTTTCATTCATAAACTTCTTTATAAATCTCACACATTAAGTGTCACATTCCTCATCTATAGTTCTCAAAACCACTCATTTCATTGACATTCATTCATGGTTCATTGCATCATGCATTCACCCCTCACATGGGTCCACATGTATTCCACATATTTGATGTTTCTCAAATTCATGGAAAGCATAGTTAAAACAACATGTCTGCATGCAACATCTCATGAATCATTTCTATGTATTTCGCACATTTATCATGCATTTATCTCCATTTATTAATTTTTTTCAAAGCATTTCTCAATATAGTTCTGGGTTTTGATCCAGCATACCGAATAGGGTCCTAGTCGACCGAAAATCCCTGATTAGCTCAACCAAAAAATTTTGGTACTCCAAATCTCTATCAGTTTTATCAATTCCTTACCAGAACGGTTGACCGAATCCATCCGGTCGTCTGAAATCTCCTGATTCGATCGACCGAATTACCTCGGTCGTTCGAACTAAAGGCCTATGGAAACCACTTGGGAGTATTTCGGCATACTGAACCCAGTTCGACATACCATTTTCTGCGATTGCAGAAAACCTCCTAGCTACTGCGGTCTCTTCTCCCCAAAGTGGGAGTGAGGGGCGGACCCATCTAAACTAACACATAAATTACAAGTAAAACATGGGGTGTAGACCTCCATGTCTACTTTAAAACCCCTCAATCCAAACACAAAACCATTAAGCATGCTGTTCTATAGAAATTCATAAAGACAAGAAGCTCATACATGATTACTATAGCATACATCAAAAATCACTAGCAAAACCCCCATGGAGCAACCATGAATCATCATGATCTCAACATAAACACGTTGTACATCTCATTCCCAACATTTCCCCTATTTTTGCATGATTTCTACATCGTTACCCATGATTTACCATTTAATCTTAACATGCCTTAACCGAGGAAAGGAAGAAGGAAGGGGAAATGTGTATCCGGCTTCAACAAGCCCCATGTGCCCACGAGCTCCGACGATACAAGACATCGGCCTCCCCCGATCGCACGGTCTCCTTCGATGCACGGTTTTCCTCCCACCTTGCGGCACACTTTCGGCCTCCGCACTCTCTCCCATTCCTCCTCTTCCCTATCGCGGTCCACGCCTCTCTTTATCGCCACCCCCTCGCCAGCCATTTCCCCAGAATCTCGCCGACCAACCTAGCCTGACTGCTCCGAAGGGGACAGGATGAGCAGCCACTAGGCCTCACAAGTAGGAGGAGATGGGGTCATAGGCATGGGGAAGAAAGGGGGGTCACGGGCATGTGTGGTTGGGCTCCTTGACCAAGCTCAATTCTCAAGTGGGTTTCACCCTCAAGCATGGGTCCCAAGATGCACATACTGACCCACAAAGCGAAAGAAGTCATACCACAAGGGAAAACCAAGAACACAATTGCACCGGGAGAGACCACAACCAATAACCACAACCTTGATTAACCATTAATAAACCACTTTCAACTAACACAACAAATTCCATGGTTTTTACATTAAATGGAAAATCAAGCACAGGTGTTACAGTGAGTGACAAAAGTTACCCAACACGCACCCCACAAAATAGTGGAAAATAAAACTATAACACTTTTCGTTTAAAACCATTTCACAATCATTTTCACCAAATCTACCAAAAGCCAACAACTCAAGCCTAACAGGCCAAAAACCACGAAACGAAGCCCTATCAGGCCCAAACCACAAGAAACACGGCCCACATCGGCGAAACCAAATAGGCAAAGGCTCTACTAGCCCAAAATCACAAGCGAGGCCCTCAATGGCCAAAACCATACACAATGAGTCAAGAAACCTAACGTCGGGCAACCAACTCTGGCCACAAGTAGTCCCCAAGCTACACTGCACTACCACATTGTACCACTCTATGTAGGAGCCCTCACTGTCTCGTGATCATTCCAGTTAGTGAACCCTCACAAAGCTAACCGCTCTTGGGAAGGCAATCTTGTCTCTAAAGATGCTACCAACTACGGGGCACGTGTCCCACCCACACTAGCCACCACAGGGTACGCCTTCTTACGACATCTTCCACACGATGCTCAAGAAGGAGTCTCAAGCCTCCACACCCGATGTAACCATGCTGAAAACAGCCTCGAGCGTGGCGCGAAAGGCCAAATGTGCACAGGCCAGCGAAATCACGGCAAAAGCAATAAAATAATAATAATAATAATGCGAGAGTCGCCACCTAGTCTACTTAAAAACGAGAGACGAGGAAAACCATTTTAAAGCACTAAAACTATGCACCAAACCAATGGAAGAGGTCATCATGAACCAGAAATGGGTAAGGAAGGTATTAAGCACGAGGAAGGTATTAAGCACCCTCGTGCGCCCGAGAAATCGGTTTTCATAGGTTTCTCGTTTACTTATATGGAAATGTCGACTTTTTAGCCTGTTTCTGTACGCCCAAGGGCGAAATGCAATGCAACTCTATATGCAAGTGGTGCCTTATGCTAAACAGGGGTAGAGGGACTATTGGATGTGTCTTGATGCTTTGAAAGATCACCCAAGTCATAGATCGAATACCGATACAAAGATATTGCCAGGATATAATCATAGATCTAGTAATATCGAGTGACTAACGTCCTCGCTTTGCTACATGCAAAACTTATGCTATCATGCATAAATGAGTATGAAATCAGACTGAAGCCATCTTGATATGTCCAGGAGAACACCCAAAAAAACCAAAAGCAAAGCATGCCAGGAACCATACCAAAATTAT
>JAMKQA010004127.1:0-12480 GCA_024699735.1 Posidonia australis | reverse complement strand
CTTGGTGCAAGAGCTGAAATTAAAGAAGAAGGGAAAGAGAGGACCTACCTCCCAAGGTGTTCCTTCTTGAGATATCAAAGATAATGGGATCCTTGTTGCTTTGGAAGGGCTGGCAATGCTTCAAAATATAAGGGAGTGCTTGAGAGAAAAGAGAGTGGATTGCAGAAAACAGTAGATAGCTTGCACTAGATCTTCTTCAAGGGTGATAAGATCAACTCCTAAGGTCAGATCATCAGGGGAAGGGGCTCAAATAGTTGCCTATGGATGTCCTTATATAGGAATTTCTCAAAGGTAACTCCTAGAGAATACAAGCAGCCTCGTAAACGAAGAGCCTAGGAAGATTCCATGGCATATTCGTTGGTGGAGGTTACAACCATGGGAAGTGGAAAGCCAGCAGCCAGTAGCCTAAGAAGTGGCTGCGCGCCAGCTTGGTGCGCCACGTAGGTGCGCCATGTAGGTGTGCCAGCCTGGTGCTCCAGCTAGATGCGCCACTTCTGTGCTCCTGCTTGGTGAGCTAGCTAAATGCTCTACATTGGTGCTCTACCTTGGTGCTCTCCCCTACCTGTCTGGATTTCTAATTAGGCTGCGGACCTGTCATAGGTTTGGGATTGGTTTAGCTAATGGGATTCAAAAAGTGGTTGGGTTAGCCACATCCAAAGCAACATCTGGAAAGTTTATCAATGAACCACCTCAAAATATGGGTGTCTACAGCACCGAGATGGCGCACCAATCTAGCACACCTCAGTGGCGCACAACTACAATTTCCAGGTTGTTGGCTGTTCATTTACCTAACAATGCTCCGGCCATCATACCCATGTTGTGCTATTATTCTCCATTGTAATCAGCATGATGATTCTTCATTTGGTCTTGGGTGGAGTCCCTTGGTTCCTCAAGGCCTTAGAACTTCCTTCCAAAACTCGCAAGTTTCATTCACTATATAATGCCTTAGATAGCCACTAGTGAAAGGATTTGGAAAAAGAGAGAGAGGAAAAAAGCCCTTGCATCTTAGCATAGAAGCACTCACAACCTAGCATTTTCTCATAGCCAAAACTTTCATCTCCAAGTAGGAAATCACCTACTTAGCCTAGGAAGAAATCTCCTCACCCATACCCTCCACAAAACCCCTCATTTTGCATCACTTGGAGACAACTTGGGAGGAAGGAGACCTCTATTTTTCCTGCCACTAGAGCCCACTTCAAGCCATTCATGGGGAGGAACAAGAGCACAATAATAAGGTAAGCACTCAGTCCTTTCCATGTAGCTAGTCTATGTTCATAAGATATGAGATTTTTTCCATGGTTATTGGCTCTTTTGGGGATATTTCTCATGATGGTTTGTATGCTGAATTTTGTGTTTGCTGGAGTGTATTTGTAGAGCATGGCACTCTTTTGGGGATATGTTCTTTCATGGATATAACCAATTTTCAATGATGGCGATCATATGCTGAATTTTCTATTTCCATGTTCATTTTTGATGAATTATATGTATGGTTGAGTTCACGCTTGGTTTTTTTGCTCATGCTTTGGTGAATCTCGTGAATGGTCACTTCAACCATGGGATTTTGTTGGCTTTGTGATGATACAAGAGGTCTAATTTGATGGGTTCATTACTCCTTTGCATGCCTTTGCATGCCTTTATGCTCTATGTAGTTTGCCTTCTCTTCCATGTTGTTTCCTTTGCATGTTTTAGTTTTGGTTTTGTGCATTAGCCCTTGCTTCGTGATTTTTATGGAGATAGGAGTGTGGTCTATGTGCGGTTTCTTATCTTTGAGCACAAGACCCATTCATGGTTTCATGGGTTGTTATTCATTCCTTTATAGCTTCATGGAAGATGGGTGAACTCATGTGTGTTTGGCATGGTTTTAGCTTTACATTGCTCCTATTCTTCTTTGATTTTCCTAGTTGCATCATGGAGGTCTTATGAGGATTCCTAAAGTAGGCCTGGGGTTCCATGGCCCTTAGAGGTAAAAGGAGCCCATATGAACCCATGAGATCATAGGAGTAAAGATGATGCTTTTGAATCATGCTTCTCATGTAAATGCATCTTTTGGCATCTAGGAGGAGTTTTCAGACAACTTTTAGCATATTTACCTGGTTACATATATCATGGCACATCAGTTCAGTTTGCTATCTATTCTGTAATTTCTGGGACTCACCTCAGAGGTGCACCAAACTGACACATCTCAGTGACGCATCTGAGTGGCTCACTGATTTGGAGCACCATCCAGGTGCACCTGTCTGGCGCACCAAACAGGCGCACCTGCCTGTTTCAGTGCGCAAATAGTAGCCTTTGGCATATCATTTTGCGTGATTCCTGATTTATTTCGACTATTGTTTTTCTCGTGTGTTTTCCTAGATGTACCAGAATCATACCTACATGATTTCATACTCATATATGCATGATAGCATAGGCTTCGCATGTAGGAAAGCGAGGACGTTAGCCACTCGATGTTAGTAGGTCAATGACCATGTCGGTGTAATATCTTCGCACCAATGCTTGGTCCTTAACTTGAGTAGCATTACAGAGCATTAAGACACACCCTATAGTTCATTTACTTATATTTAGCATAAGGTACAACATACACATAGCATAGCATTGCATATCACCCTTGGACGTACAAAAACGGACTGTAAAGCCAACATAGCCAAATAAGTGAGTGAAAAACCATGAAAGACTGACTTGTCAGGGGCACGGGAGTACCTAATAGCTTCCCCATGTATAACAGGGATCCTTACCCAACTTTCTGGTTCATAATGACCTTTTCCATTGGCACAAATCATACACATTTGCATTGTTTTCGTTGTTTTAAAATGGTTTTCCTTGTCTCCTATTTTTTAAGTAGATTAGGTGGCGGCTCCTGTATTTTATTGTTTTTCATCACTTTTTGCAGTGACTTTGCTAGCCATTGTGCATTCAACCTTTCACGCCACGCATGAGGCTATCGTCGGCATGGTCACACTATTATGGTATCTTAAAAGAGATTCTTGAGTTGGAATAGTTCGGTACAAATAAAGTGATATTGTTCCTTTGTGATTGGTATGATTCTAAAGGACTCACACACGACATTAGGCATGATATTGTAGATGTTATACCAACCAAATATTTGAGGAGATTCGAGCCATTTGTGTTAGCTTCACAAGTAGATCAAGTCTGTTATGTACCTCAAGTTTCAATAAAGAGGAAGAAAGATGAATCTTTCTGTCTAATGAAGATCAAAGTATGTACCAACATTACTATGGCTGGTGATGCTACAAATAACGAGTTTGAAGACTTGTATCAACCTGACTACGAGCCTCCACAACCCATAGTTGTAGACTATGCTCTAGATCAAGTTTCTATAATTCCACCAAATTCAATGTTGTGGCAAGTTGAGAATGAAGAAAGAACGTTTGTAGAAGATGACAGTGAAGATGATATAAAAAATGAAGAAGAAGAGAGTATTGACTATAGTGACAAAGACTAAGGAGATTTTATTGTTATTTTGGTATATATCTTTTTAAATTTATTTTCTAAACTCCTTTTGCATTTGCATTCTATAGATATATATTGATAGTAAAACATTGATCTGTTATTTAAATGTATTTAAGATAATATAGAAAATTAACAACTTAGTTTTAATTCCGAATCGTCATGACTTTCTTGTTGAGCATTGCCGCTGTTCTTGCGTGTGTAAGTAATCGAGTAATTTGTTTAAATTCAGATATGATATTCATTTTGGTATAATGTTTATCCAGTATGTTACATGAATCTTACATGAAATTTTTAATGTATTATTTACGATATTAGATGGCCGGATTTGGTAGAGGTGTCGAGGTAGAGGTGGTCGACACTTTAGTGGTTCCAGTGGATGCGGTTCATCGGAGGATAGAGAGATCGATCCTAGTGCTTACATGAATGCTCAGTTGCTTGAGTTCATTCGTTCACAGAGTCTGACACCACCTGAGGCTAGATGGACACCTCCGACCACTTTGGTTGAGGCTCTCACCTCTTCTCCTGTGTTTAAGCATAGTACTACTCCACAAAGTAGTGCTGCATGCCATGTCTAGCCTAAGTTGTCTCCCTGTTTACCTGCAGTAGGTAAATAATATAATGAAATTATAGTTTTTAAGTCTTTATATTAAATATAAATATTAACAAATGTTTAATTTGATTGATAAATAACAAGAACAACAACAACAAGGAGGATATGCTCAAGTTTCTCAGGAATCACAACCTCTTTTGGAGCTTAACTCAGACGGGTAATTTTTTTTTAATTTGGTGTTATTCAACATGTAATACTTTTTTTCTGTACATAACTTGATTTATTTGCAGTAATTTCAAGAGGAGTCATAGAATCTCCTTAGATATCACAAAAAATTTTAGATCTTACAATGGTCGCATTTGTATTCAGATAAGAAAGAAAGAATATTTGATGTGCTATTGGTAATAATTATTTTTTATTTTTTCTTTAAGTTAAACAAGTAAGTTTATACTTTCACGTAGATGTCCCAATGAGGATTATCGTGTGTCTTTTATAAAATTAATTAAAAAAAGGATGAATGATATCTATTATAGGGCACAGATAGATGCATTGGCAAAATGTCCTAAGCCTCACGATGATTATTAGGCAACCAAGGCATTTCCTCTGTATTAGTGTACATCAGAGAGGTAATTAATATTTATATTAAATTTCAGTTGTTTTTATTGTTGTATGTGTAGGAATTAACATCTATATTATTGATTATTATTAAAACTAAGTGGAATGGACTCCGTGATCTTTTTTCCACGAACGAAGAATTCCTAAAAAGGTCTACGGCTAGGAAGTCAAATCGTAGAAAGAAAAAAATTCGCTCTACGAGCGGATCAAGAAACTACAATAATGTTCGTGCTGAGTTGGTAAGGATATTTTTATATTAATTTACTTAATTTCAATAATAATTCTACAACACTTAAGATTTGATATCCTTTAGATTTTGATTTATTTAATTGAAAAGAATACATCTCTAGAATAGTAATTTTGTTATAAAATTTGAGCTTGATTGCTGGCATTTAATTTCTCTAGATTCATTTTCAGTTTTTCATCTAGAGTCTACCTATCCATTGAGGTTTCTCTAATCACTTTGGTAATGGTTATCTCCAGAGTAGAATCATGTCTTCATACTCATAGAAAATTAGAGGAGAACAAAGTTTTTTTCTTTTCTTTTGTTAGTTTGAAAAGATTAATAATAAACTGTAAGGGCCTCAAGATAAGGCTTGCATTGCAGAGGACACGCCGCGTATTGCACGTTTGACATTATCAATAGATTACATTGCAATAAGCATATTAATGCCAAACTTAATTGAAATATTGTGATCTTGTCAATAAAAAACTCATAACTTTGTCAAAATACATGGAATGTTATTGAAAAATAATTGATAACACTGCATAAGTACATGACAAGACCCACTAGCAAGTCATTAAATATAAAAATCTCATATTCAATTTTTTTTCCTCTGTTGAAATGGTAGATTCATGCAACAACAAAAACGTAGAATTGGTGTGAATTTTAAAAAAAAATGGAGGTCTCCATTATGTAAGTATGACGGAGTAACTGGTCGATGTGAACGAATATTGTTACTAGGAAGTCCTGTTACCACCATCCCCTTTTGTAACATAAATTTTCGTAAACACCACTAGATTCATAGATGTCTTGTAGGATAAGAAGTAGTGCAGGGGGTGCATATGGAGAGACTTAAGTTAGAATGGAAGCCACTGTTGGCGTGACCTTTTCTATGATGCAGGAGAGAGGTATGCATGTTGTGGGGGCTGACTAGTGGTTGAGCTCTTCAATATGGAGATGTGCGTGAGAGAGAGAGAGAGAGAGAGAGAGAGGCAATGGAATTAAAGCAGTTGTGACCTAAGTTTTTTCGCACCTCGCTCAAATCCCTGACCTTGTCCTGAGCTTCACTCGTGTGTACATGTTGGTCAATATTCACTATATAATACTTGTAAAATTTATTTTATAATTATTTATATTTTTTAATAAATTTTATTTCTAGACAGGTATTACTGTTTCGAAGTCTATTGTGTGGATTTGTGCTTTTAAGTTTCGGCCTCGTGGGCCGGCTTTTGTTGCATATTTCTGTGCATTGTGGCACTGTACGTGTGGAGCCCAGGTGTAGGTCCATGTGGGGCCCACGTTCATGGGTCGGTTGGTGGGAGCGAGTTGGTGGTGTGAGTTGGTAAGCTCATATGACTTGTGGCAGGCAGGATGCACGGTTGAGCACACGCTCAGCTACCACCTTGCATGGCTTTATAAGCCCATGCGCGCGGTCGACCAGCTCAGCCTTCCTCTCCTCCTTTTTCCCCTCCACTTCCCGTCCCGAGCACGCCACTCCCTTCCCTCTCCCTCCACTCGCCTCCTCCTCCTTCCTGATTTACTCTCTCTCTTCCACTCTCCCTCCCCTGTCCCTCCTCCCCTGCTTCCTCTTCCTCTGTTCGGCGTGCTCAAGGGCCGACGACGGTGTGTGGCGGCGTGCGGTGGTGCATGGAGCTCTGGAGTTGCGTCCCCGAGGTCGAGGAAGTCCTGTGGACGTCGTGATCGCCGGAGTTGGCTGGAGGATCGTCGGAACGCGCATTATAGGTACGCATCTCCAACTCATGTAATAGATAATATGAAAATGGTAGAAATTGATAGGATTGCATGGAATCTAGGTAAATTTATGTTCCTAGAATTTATTGTGATTTTGAGAGAATTTATGAAGGCATTTATGGGCGTTTAATGTGGTGGTTGTGTTTTAGGTCGTTTTGACCCTTACATCTTCGCAATCTTATATCTTGATGCATTGTGAATGGATTTTGGTTTTGTTTGTTGGATTTTGAAGTAGACTCGAGGGTCTACATCTTATGTTTTATGTGAGATTTTTGGTGTTGGTTTTGGGGGTCCGATCATTGGTCCCAGTTGGGTAATTTTGAATAGTAGGGTTTTAGGCCGTTTTCTGGGATTTGCAGAATTCGACATACAGAAGTGGAAATAGCATACCGATTCTGTGAATTTAGGCATACTGAATTCATTTGGCATGTCGTTTTTCTGATAGTATTGGTCTTCCATTTGATTCGGCCTGCCGAATTCTTTCAGTCGACCGATCTAGTGAATTTCGATATACCAGAGACAGAATGGCATTCCGAATCAGTGAATTTCGGCATACCGAACCTATTTTTCGGCATGCCGAATCAGGACCCAAATATGTTTATAAATCTAACTTTCGATGGTTTTGGAAGAGTTTCAAAGATATGAAAATGATTTGAAAATAATTTCAAAGAGATGAATTGACAAATTTGGAAAATGGTTTTCCTAGTTTTCTGTGTGCGGGTCGAGACAGTGTGGGACCGTGTCGTCGGGACCAAGGAATGTGACGACATTCTCGAGTGGTCGGGCGCGACACCCTGGTCGAGGTCGGGATTGGAGATACCTAAGACTAAGAGGCGTCGGGTCTTGGAGGTATGAGACTCCTTGACTGTCGTCTCAAAGCTAGAGTTGTACTCCACGGGTTGAGGTGTCTTGTGGCATGACGAGGAGGTATGATACTCCTGCTGTCACTGTGAGCACTGAGGCTCGAGTGTTGTCGGGTGTGGAGGTATGATACTCCTTCCTGAGCACTGTGTGTGGAAGACCTTATGAGGAGGCGTACCCTGTGATGGTCAGTGCGGGTGGGACACGTGCCCCATAGCTGGTAACGTCCTGAGAGATAGAACAGCCTTCCCAGGGAAGGGTTGGCTTTTTGAGGGTTCTCCAGAGAGGGAGAATAGCGTGACGGTGAATGCTCCTACACAGGGTGGCCGTTATCGTGGTAGTGCAGAACGCCGTGGTCGCTCCTCGGCGGACTACGTGTGGCCAAAGTTTGGTTACCTGACGCTGGCTTCTTGACTCACTGTATGTGGTTTTGGCTATTGAGGGCCTTTACTTGTAGTCTTGGGCTAGTAGAGCCCTGGTTGTGGTTTTGACCGGTATAGGCCTGGTTTGTGAGGCTTTGAGAAATGGTTTGCGAAAGGTATTTAAAAAAAAAATTAATTATAGTTTTGTTTTCCATAGTTTTCTCGAGGTGCATACTGGATGACTTCTGTCACTCGTACGTTTTCCTTGTGGTCTTGGTTTGTAGGTGCAGACATGTAATTGGTTTAGTGTAGTGCATATAGATCGAAATCTCCTAACCGCACACATAAGTTCCTGGTAATTAGATATTTTCTATTTGACTTTAATTTTTCTGTAATTTAATTTGTTTTAAATTATTGTGGAAAACGTGAAACGTTACACGCTGAAATAATGCACACTACATTGTTCATCATGATTTATGGCAAACTTCTCTACTCTCGTGTGTTCCCTAGCTAGCAAGCCAGTTGATTTATCTCCATGCATGTTTGACTTGATCCACTTCATTTGCTTCACTCCATCAGTCAAATAAATGATATAGCTAGAAAAACAAGTGTGTGGATTAGGGTTTGCTAGGATAACACAGTACCCATGCGATCGAGTGTTTTTTGGTGGCAAGCAAATTGCCTGGTCAGGTTTTTACCATCTCCTTGATTTGTACGGCGGTTTCATGTGCAATGAGGATTTGCAAGAAAAGGTAGATGTAGATATGCACATAATGAATAAATATTCGATCGGTTATATCAATAAATATATTATGCTATTGTTTAAGTAAAAAGTTGTACTTGAAGGAAAGGAGGTTGGTCGCCAATGAGGTGGTGAATTTGTTTGAGATTGAAACCTGTAAGGGTTGTTTTAGCAACAGTACATTTTGATAAACATTTATTAACTTGATCATGAATTCTATATGGGTTTTATTATGCCGTGTGTATGTATAGCGTACATCTGTATTTCCTTTGTATTCATACATATTTCTTCCAGAGGCTTCTGGTATCTTCTGCCCGCTAATCCTCCTATTGTATTTACAGAGAGTACTATTTACGTGTTGCGTAATGTAACAGTGTACAATAATAGCCAGCATAGTGTCGTCTTCTTCCTTCCTCTTCTTCTTGTTTACATGGTATTAGTCGCTTAATTCCTGTCCTAGGTTCCTTCCTCATGGCCTCTGCCATGTCGTCTACTACAGTTCCCCACACTGGTTCTTCATCCTTCCCTAGCACCACTACTAATCTTCCGATTCAGTTTAATATTACTCACCATTTTCCCCAACCCATGACGTGGAACACATACCTCTGCTGGTCGACACAGTTCCATAACATCCTGGCTCTTCATGACCTTCTTCATGTCATTGACCCCTCATTCTCTCCACCTTCTGCCACCCTAAACGAAGCCCTAAATCCTGCTTTCTCTACTTGGTTCAAAACTGATCAGCTAGTTCTTAGCTAGATCCGTGCGACAATATCTTCCTCTGTGCAATCCATTCTTCTTCCTTCAACCAACTCTCACAATGCTTGGTCTCTCCTGGAGTGTTGTTTTGCTCCCATATCTAAATCTCACCTGAAAACATTAAAAGATCAACTCCGCAATCTAAAGAAGAAAGTAGATCAATCCATAGATGAATACATTCTCAATGCCCAAAACATCTCCGATGCCATGGCCTCAGCTAGACAATTGATACCTGTATCTGAACTCATCGATTTTATTACTGATGGACTTGGGGTCGACTATCAGAACTTCATCACTTCTTTAAATTTCAAATCATCCATAACCTTTAACGAGTTATATGAATTACTCATTCAAGAATCCTCACTTCATCAAAGGCTACACCCATCCCCTGTTACTACTGACGCTGCTCTCACTGCCTCCACTCAATCCACTTCAAATTCCTCCTCCTCTAGTCACTGTGGTGGGCGTGGCAAAAGAAGAGGAGGTCGCTCCAGAGGCAGGGGGCATGGTCGGGGAGGTCACTACTTTAACTATAATCTTTCTTATCAATTTCAAAACTCTGCTCCTATCCTCCCCATTCCTTCCCCCATTAATACATCTGTCTCATGGGGTCATACAGCTCGTACCTGTTATGAGAGGCATAATCATGCCTATTTAGCACAGCCATCTATCGATGCCATGTTTGCTCTCAGCCTCACTCACCCTTCTGAAATTGCTTGGTGTGTCGACTTTGGAGCGTTGCAGCACATGGCAAATTCTTCTCAACACTTGTCTTCTACTCAACCTTACTCAGATACCCGTTCTGTATTGGTTGGTAATGGCTCTCTTCTGCCAAGTACCCATATAGGAACTTCCTTCATTCCTTCTCCTCATGGTTCTCTCCCTTCGAAACAAGTACTTCTTGTTCCTAACCTTCAACGAAATCTTCTTTTAATTCAGCAATTCTCTCACGACAATAACTGTGTTTTTCTCATGGATCACGTTGATTTCACTATGAAGGACAAATTCACCGGCAAGAATCTCCTCCTTGGCCATAGTCGTGATGGTCTCTACCACATTTCATCACCATTCTCTTCCTGTGCTATGTTTGCTACAGTTGGAAGTCACACTTCTACCTCCATTTGGCATAATCGTTTGGGTCACCCCTCCCCCACTGTGCTACGAACTCTTTTCAGACGACATAATCTTCCCACCACATCCAAGGCATTTTCTCCTTGCTCCGTTTGTCCTCTCGGCAAGGCCCATCGGCTTCCATTTCCTACAAGAGATCGCCGTTCCATCTCTCCTCTTCAACTTCTATATGTTGATATATGGGGGCCTTCTCTGGTGTCGTCGCTCTCTGGCTACCAATATCTGCTTACAATAGTCAATGACTTCTCAAGATTCCTATGGATTCTTCCCCTGTACAACAAATCTGATGTATTCAACAGTCTTTCTAATTTCATCAAATTAACTGAAAATCAATTGCATTGTACCATGCAAATCATTCAGTCTGATAATGGCGGTGAATTTGTCAATCATAATCTTCAGTGTTTTACTCAACAACGGGGCATTCTTCATCATCTCATATGTTGTAACGACCCCCAAGTCGCTACCACTAAACCTAGCAACAAATTTTTATTTTATTATTTGTTTTATCTTTATTATTAATCAACAATTAAACTAATAATGTAACTATGGCTAAGTACTCTCAACAGGAAATAAAACTAGTAAACAATGGAAATAAAATAAACTATCACTCACCTGGATCCCTGATGTGTGGTGGCGAGACTCCTCCTATATACACTAGCAACCAACAGCTACTATCCTACACCTGCCAAAACACACAAAACAAAGCCCACGTGAGTGGCCACACAACGGTCACCCAGCACGCACCCCACCTACAACTCGGTAACCTATGCCGAGGGCAACCAAGCATAGGCATCACACCTGGATGCCGACAAACCAAAACGGCAATCCACCGACGCCTAGCACACTAGCACTAGCATCCCTCTCGGACACCGCAACACCAAACCAAGCAGTCTACCACTGCCCAACAGGCCACAAAATCACAAAAACCATGCCTTTAATACCATTTCTTTTCTTTCCTTTCAAAACCACATGCATGCACTTTTAAAAACCTTTTATGCATGCCTGAGAAAGCTACTCTCGCCATCTCAAGCCCAAAACAACACCAAAAGCACAATTACAGAGACTCTACTCTACACAACATGGTCCCCTCTGGACCCAAGCACACACCAAGCAACGGAGCCTTCGCTCCCACAACAACGGAGCCACTGCTCCCAAACATTGCACCTCAACAGACGCCAAAACCACGACCTCCTCTAGGCCCGGAGCCTGATTTCCCAAACCAAGACTCTACACAAACACAAGAGCAAACAGTGTGTCGAACTGTCCGACGCCAAGCAGACAACACTGGCCACAAGCAGTCCACTGAAGAGCCACCAACGACATCTGCACAGTCACGACATGCCACCCTATGTAGGAGCCGTGTCGTCCCGCTATTCTCCCACTAGGAGAACCCTCACAAGGCCAACCCCTACTTTGGAAGGCAGTCCTATCTCTCAAGACACTATCAACTACGGGGCGCTCGTCCCACCCGCACTGGCCACCACAGGGTACGCCTCCTCATGGCGCCCTCCACACAATGCTCAGGAAGGAGTCTCATGCCTCCACACCCGAGCCTTAATGCTCACAGCGACAGTAGGAGTATCATACCTCCCCGTCATGCCACGAAACACCTCAACCTGCGGACCACAACCCTAGTCTCGAAACGACAGTCAAGGAGTATCATACCTCCAAGACCCGAAGAATCTCCGCCTTAGGTATTTCGGCCCCTAACGCAAACAAAAAACATCGGAAAACTCTTTCCAAAACCAATTTCAAATCTATACTCTTTTCTTTCCAAAACTTTCTTTTGGGAAAACCCTTTTCAAAATCTATTAAATATCCTTTAAAACTCAAGCAATATTGTGCCCAACAGCGGCACGGAAATCAAAGGTCGAGAAACCACAAACAAAACACAGCCTCGACAGCTCTCCTGTCAAGCCCAGGCAAAAGCACCTTGGGAGCGTCTGGGTCTACGAGCACTATGCTCACAACCCAAGAAAACACCAACAACAAAGCAAACACAATCAGAACTCAC
>JAMKQA010004126.1:0-12425 GCA_024699735.1 Posidonia australis | reverse complement strand
AGGTTAAATGGGCCTAGAATGGGCTTTGAAGGAGTTAATTGGGCTTAAATGGGCCTTGTGGGCCCAAGTGGGTCCAAATGGACCAAATGGGCTTAAATGGGCCTGAAAAGGGTTTGAGCTCAGCCACCAGATCCTTATCTTGCAAAATTGGAAATTTGGGGTGTCTACACATATATATGCTCCATGCCTAATGGATGTAGTGCACAAATCAATGCGGGCCAGAGAAAGGGTAAGGATTCTTGTTACGTATTGGGAAGGGGTTAGGCACCCCCATGCGCCCGAAGAACTTGGTCTTTTTAGGTTTCCTGCTTGCTAATGGTCGGTTGTGTGTATGCTTGTCTACTCTGAATGCACATGCCTAAGATGACTGTGAAAATATGCCAAATCAAAGAAATGAAATGAATAAAAAAGAAAGAAATGATAATCCGGGGGACAATGTAGGCATTGAAAATACCACTTTACTGTACACCCTTGGGCGATGGGGAAAATCATGAAAATTGAGAATACATGGAAAGCATCATGCAATTCAGCGGAAACTTGAAGAAATCCGAGAAAATCAAATTGGAGAAAATAATTCTCATTAGGGTCAATATCGGCATTGCCAAGCCTATTAATGTACTCCCTCGAGCAATGGAAATCCTAATCAAATCAAAATTGTGAAAGTCGGAAGAAGTCCGGGAAATAATGTGAAAACCATGTTTGAAATGAGTTGGAAATGCATGCATGATGCAAAGAAGAAGGCATAAGGATATATGCAAGAAAAAGGATAGCAAAATGTACAAAAAGAAAGCATGTGTGAAATATGTAAAATTCTAGGGGCCTCTGTGCAAAAATCACCTATCCAAAATAAAGGCTAAGATTCTAGAGCTAAATCATCTAAAATGCATAGGAAAACACATTTTATGCAATTTGGGAAAAGCTTGGAGTTAAATGTGCAAAATTGTGCATGTTTGGTCAAAATCAGGACTCCTAGGGTCCAATCTCAATTTTGTCAGTAAAACATATGTTTAATGCAATTCTGATGAAATTCAAGGTTAAATGTGCAAGATAATGGACTTATGTTTGAAAACATGAAACTTCAAGGACTGTTCTGCAAATTTACCCTAAAAAAATGCATTTAGTGTAAAATCAGTGAAGTTCAGGGTTTAAAATGCAATTCTGAACACATATGAGTAAATATTTAAATCTCTAGGGTTTAATTTGCAATTGTGCCAGAAAAATCATGCATTCAAAACAGTTTCAATGAAATCTAGGGTTTTCTATGCAAATTATGGACTTAAGATGAATTAAAAGTAAATCAGAGGCTTTACGTCAAAAATTAGAGCTTGGAAAACATTAAGAAAAATGTTCAGGGGTCACACTACAATTCTTCATAACAAATAATTATTAAAATGATTAAAAATCTCATGCAGGGGCTTAAATGCAAGAAATAACGACCTAATTGCAATAAAAGAAAAGATACAAAGTTTTTAAAAAAGAAACTTTTATTATTTCATTTATTTAAAAAAAAGAGCGACGACCGTCGATGATGGAACCCCACCATCGACAGCCATCTGGGATGTCCTTCTAGGCCATCACAATGCCTGATCTAGCATCCAAGCCCACTAGGAGCAAGATGGAGGGAAGAGGAACACATCCAACAGCTCGGATGGGGCATTGGACGGTCAGGGGTTGCTTCCCACCTCCCTCGTCATCGACACGACGCCATTGACGGCGTCAGAGAAGAAGAGGTCTCTGAAGGCAGCGGCGCGGCGTTTCTGGGCTCCAAGAAGGCTGAGGGTGCAGAAAGAAAGGTTTTCCTCCATCCAGAGGCAAGTAATGTGTTGCACCTCTTCCTCCTGATAAAGCTCTGGTTCAGCTCCGACGACGGCGACTGTGGGGATCATTCGGGCTTGAATCGAGGTCTTGGATGCTCCAATGTGTTGGGGGAGAGTAGGGGAACATGTCCCGGGGGTCGAAGAGGCGCAACGAGGTGTAAGGCACCCAGTCGACCCCTTCCAAGGGTCATCTTCTCTGGTGACGGCGATTGCGCATTCGACAAGCTCTTCTTGGAGGCTTCCTGTGTGTATTTCGTGGCTTCCAGAGGGGTGGAGAAGCAAGGGGGAGTCTATCCTAATCAGATGGAGCACGGCCAGGGCACGAATCATTCACTTGATTTGTGCCCCCACCTCACTCACCGGAAAATCACGTCCGACGACCCAAACTCTGCCCAATTCTAGCCAAGGTAACCTCCTGCCTTACTTGAATCGATAGGGGAAGGTAGAGGAGGACCTAGGGAGCTAAATCAGTGAGAAATTGAGCTCGGATTAGAGCTTACTTGAGCTGGCAGTGATGAAGGTTGCTGGAGCTCGGCAGAGCTCACCAGAGCTCACCAGAGCTCACCAGAGCTCACCGGAGCTCGCCGGAGTTGGCCTGAACCTTGAATTCTTCTCCTCTTTGAGATTCTTCTCTAATATGAGACTCCTCTGGTGGCTCTGGTTGGGAGAGAACTCTTTGATTGCTCTCCTCTCAAATTTTCCAAGTTTTTCTCTCCTTTTTTTTTCCCATTTCTCCCCTTTCTTTTCTCTTGCAAATGGGGAGGTATTTATAGGCATGCAAATGGTTGGGTTGCTAGGGTTGTTAGAGTAGTTTGTTATGGGTTGTCGGAAGTTGTTATAGGTTTTATGATGAAGGTGGGAAGTAGTTAGGTTTGTTTTGGTGGTTACAAGTTGTTATAGGTTATTATGATGAAGGTGGGAAGCGGCTAGGTTTGTTTGGGTGGTTAGAGGTTGTTATAGGTTGTTACGGTTTTGGATTAGGGTTTAGGGTTAGGTTTAGGGTTTAAGTTAGGGTTTTGAATTAGATTTTGGTTTTTGAATTAGTTTTAGGGTTTTGGATTAGACTTAGGTTAGTTTTTAGGATTTTGAATTAGTTTTAGGGTTTTGGACTAAGTTTTGGCTAGGTCTAGGGTTTAGGTTTAGGTTCCAATTGCAAGCATATGGGGTGTCTACACCTGGTTAATGTGGTTTTAGAGAAAATGATTGCAAAATGAATTTAAAAGAAAATTAATTATGGTTTCATTCTCCCATCGTTTTTCTTGGGGTGCATGTTGGGTGACTTTTGTCACTCACGCTTTTCTCATGTTTTTTTGGGTTGCAGGTGCAAGCATGCTGAGGGTTTAGCATAGTGCATATGGTCTGGAGTCTCGTAGCCGCACACGTAGGTTCTTGGTAGTTTGATATTTTCTATTTAGCTTTAATTTTCCTGTAATTTAATTTACTTCAAATTATTATGAAAAATTCGGGACATGACAACAACTCATCAAGGAAGTATGACCTGGGTGGTCTTGATCCATACTACTTAAAAGAGTCGACTATTGGTTCTTCTGCTTCATTTAATCCTGATTTCTTCAGTTCTTAGTTGTTACAGTTGGTGACTACATTGGAGTAAGGTTTAAGTGCTGAAATAAAGGTTGAATTACATGCTTTGGAGGACTGACTAATAAGGTAAAGGTTTTTGTAGTTTTAAAAATTTAAATATGCATTAATCATCATGTTTAATTCAACATTATAATATAATCATTATCCATCATAACATATTGTAAGTTTGTTTTTTATAATCAGAAGATGCAAGGACAGGAAGGAAGTTGATTTGTCGAGTAACGATGAGAAGTATTACATGTATAGACGTGATCGTTGTTCCATTCATGTATCTTCCTCAATAAGTAAAGGAAAGCAAGTTCATAAAAGAAAAAAATGACTTGTATCAATTCAATGTTGTATTATTAATGTTGTGAATAAATGAATGTTCAAAACCTTATTTTATAATAACGAATGATACTTTTTTTATAAAATTTGTGGATGTGTAATAGCTATAATTTAATATATTTGTGAATGCAATTGAATGTTATTTTAGCATGTATATTGTAATCATTAATAATATTTATTTTTTTTCATTGTAATGTATTAGCATGGACATTGTGAGGACATGTCCTCGTAATGTCCTCACAAATTTAGGAACATAACACAATAGCCACATATTTAGTGAGCATATTACGAGCAAATATCAAGGACTTAACAAGGACTTTGCAAGGACATTTCCTTGCAATGTCCTCACTAAATATGAAACGAGGACAGAAACGTTACATATTTAGCAAGCACTTAGCGAGCATATTGCGAAAAGATATCGAGGACTTCATGAGTACTTAATGAGGACATAAATCTTCGCTAAATCCACCCTACAAAAAAGCAAGCATATTGCGAGGATATTTTCTCACAATATCAATTTAACAAGTTATTTTTCTCCAAGGAATTCTTGTCCTTGTAATTTCCTCACTAAAGGCATTATCGAGGACTTAGTGAGGTTGTAGTGAGGACTTTGCGTGGAAATATGTCCTTGAAAATTTGAATTTTTCTTGTAGTGGCAGCATCATAGCACAGAAAAGGCTACTTGGGAGCGTGAGGTAGATATTCTGTCGTAGTACCCCCACTTGATCTACTAGAGGCAAATTTTGAGCACGAATTTTTTTTAAGAGGGTTGGATATAATATTTGTCATTTGTATAGGAAAGCCGTGGATTGGGCCCATGTGCTAGTATCACAGATTGCGACTGCGTACTGGTACCACATTTTAGGCAAACTAGTTATCTAGAAATTAATGTAAACCATGTAATTGTAATTTGGATAATTTGGTTTTATGATTGTGCAATTAAGGATGATTTGCGATCAATTCTCTCTGTTGTGTTTGTGCCTTTCTCTGGTTCCCCATAATGTGTGTTGTTTTGGCATCTTACACCCATGTATTTGTGTGGGACTAAGATAGAGGAAAACAACAAATAGTGTTTGCAAAGTAAGCTATCGCCTTTTATTGTGCTCTCCATGCCCTATCAACAATGCCACATCTCCCCTTACCCTGCTTGTGCCGACTGTTGTCGTGCCCTATGAACTGTGGCTACCGACAACCATGGTAGTAGATGGTGACGAAATTATAGAGAAAATAAAAGGAGGAGAAGTATTTAGTGTCGAGTAAAGGAAAACCAAAGAGAGGGAGTGAATCCAAAGAGGGATGAGAGTGTGAGAGATAGAGAGAGAGAGGAGAGGTTCCAGTGGCCGGAAGAAGCAGAGGAAGGCTTCCCCAAGACCAGGGAGCTTGCCAGAGAGAGGGGTCGCTAGAACCATCCTTATGTATGCATCTATCTCCCTTTCTCTTCCTCTGATTTCAATTCAACTAATGATAAATACATTGTTTAGATCATTTTTTATGTATGGTTGCAACTTGGGAATTTTTGGATGAATTATCATTAGATTTCAATGATTTTTCTAGAAAACATGCTACAGTAGATTTCAATGGGTTTATTGGCTTTAAATTTATATTTCATGAGTTATAAAAATCTATTTTTAGTGTTTTTGTCCTAAATCGTAAAAGCCTTAGAGCCCTATGATTTCATGTATTTTACAGAATTTTTTGAGGGCTAGAGATGGGTCCACTTGAGGCTCCAACCTCGGGTGATTCCCGACGTTGTCGTTTTTAGGTTTTGGTCAAAACTTTAAAACCTAACACATGGGTTTGGCTTGCATGGAGGTCTCGCTGGTCGATACCATGGATTGGTACCATGGTTTTTAAAGAGAATGATTTTCAATAGAAATATTTGTGGTTAATTGTGAATTTGGTTTCCTAAGAATGATTAAGGAAATGGGAAATGTTTTGAAAAGGAATTGCATATGTTTTGAAAACACTTTCCATGGTTTCTGAGTTTGGGTCTGGGTGAAAGAGACCATGACTATGGTTGTGGTACTATAAGGCCTTGGTTAAAGAGACTGGATTACCATCTTTGCCGGTGTTGGTTGGTCTATGGTTGAAATCCTCAAGTTCTCGGGCAGCAAGGGGTGTCAGAAAGATGCACCCCATGTGTGTGAAATATGATATGATTTAGTGAGGTTTGTATGCTATGGCTGTTGGACTTCTACACGAGATGGTCCACCATGATAGTATAGTTGAGAGAAGTCAGAGTCTTTAGCAACTGCTTGTGGCTAGTTGGTTACTGTGGCTAAGGTGATACGATAGGCTTTGCTAGTACTGTGTGTAATTTTTCTGAAACGGTTGCAGATGAGATGTTGAATGCACAAAATGGTTTTAAAAGTGCATGTAATTTGAAAAGGACATGTTTTGCAAAGTATATTTCCAGAAATTGTAAATGAGTTTTACATATTTGAGATGCCTTCTGACATGGTTTTTGAGAACCGTGTTTCATGGATTTTTTTGTGGATTTTGTTGTAGTTTTTGAAGGATGTGTACTGGGAGACTTAAGGTCACTCATGAGTTTTGTTTTGTGATTTTGTTTCCAGGTACAGTCTAGTTTTAATGCATAGAGAAGGAGCCACGTAGCTGCACACTAAAGTTCTTGGTAGTAATAGTCTTTATTTTTCTTAAATAATCATAGTTTCTTTATAGTTGATTATTGAATAAATAGTTTGGGTAACACTGGTACTAGTATGTAACGTAGTGGGAAATTACAGTTGGAATTTTATCTCCTTATTGGCTACTATCCTACTGCTATGTGAATCCAACCAAAACCGCAGAAAACCTTTCAGAACATGCTTTTCATTTTTAAAATCATTTTCAAAACATTTTTCATCATAGCAACCATTATCAAAAATCAAAAACACCATTAAACATAATCAATTTTCTTACTGAAATCAGTCTATCAAAACCAAAGTATTAATCAATGGCACCATTCTGTAGGACCGGTAAGCGGGCTAAAGTCGCAAGTCAGGTTTTTACTAACAGATCAAAATCCAAACAACCCAACGTCAAAAATTGCCTAAAATGGAAGCCACCGATTGACCCATTTTTGGCAATCTAAAAATTACAAAAAAATACATAAAACGGAAGAGCTATAAGTCTTCTATCATTTGGAAAAAAAACACTAAAACAGACTTGTATAACTCATGATATAAAAATCTATAGCCAGTAAACTCACTTTGCTGTCACTATAACGATACATTGAACAATCACTATAAATCTGTTAATAAGTTACTGTAAATTCATGACTAGCAATGGATCATCAAATCTAAGCAAAACTACACATTTTTCATGGAATTAAATGGAATTAGAGGCAAAAAGGGAAGGAGGACGCATACCTAGTGCTTCTCCAAGGGTGAATGTCAGACAAGCACAGTAACACACAGTAGATTGCCACCATCCACTGTACTCTCCATGCCCTGTCAATGGTGTCACACCACCCTTTACCCTACTTGCATTGACTTCTGCCATGTCCTACAATTGCGTCTCTGAGAGGCTGCTAGTGGCTATGGCAACGAATGGCGACAAAATTCAAATTGAAATAAAAGGAGTTGAGGGGAGGCTAGCATTGGGCAAAGAGAGGGAGACTAGAGGAGAAGGAGAACTAGAGAAAGAGAAAGAGAGAGAGAGAGAGAGAAAGAGAGAGAGGTCTGAGAGGAGGAGGGAGGCTCGTCAAAAAAACCCAGAGCCACCAAAGAAGCATTGGGTGCACATCCTCCTTCTATTTTTGCCTCTAATTCCGTTTAATTCCATGAAAAATGTGTAGTTTAGCTTAGATTTGATGATCCATAGCAAGCCATGAATTTACAGTAATTTATTAATAGATTTATATTGATTATTCAATGTATTGTTACAGTGATTTCACAGTGAGTTTGCTTGCTTTCGCTTTTTATATCTTGAGTTATACAAGTCAGTTTTTAGTAATTTTTGTCCCAAATGATAGAAGACTAAGGACTCTATAGTTTTATGTATTTTGTATAATTTTTAGAGTGTCGAAAATGGGTCCACCAATGGTTCCCATTTCTGGCGCCGATTTTTAGTGTCAAGTTCTCTGGCTTCTAGTCTAATAGTAAAAACCCAACTTGTGACTTTGGCCTGTGTACCGGTCCTGTGGAATGGTGCCATGGATTACTACCGTGGTTTTAACATACTGATTTCAATAAGGAAAATTATTATGTTTAATGGTGGTTTTGATTTCTGATAATGGTTCCTATGATGAAAAATGTTTTGAAAATGATTTTAAAAAGGGAAAACATGTTTTGAAAGGTTTTTTGCAGTTTTTGGTTAGATCCACGTAGTGGTTGGGTAGTAGCCGATAGGGAGATAAGACCCCAAAAAAGTCAGTTATGAGTCCTAAGACGTGGTTGTCGATGATGGGTCCGAGTGAAAGTGACCATGACTCTAGTTGTGCTACTATAGGGCCTGAGTGAGAGAGATCGGATTACCCTCTGTGTTGGTGCTGGCTAGATCTAGGAATGAAGGCCCTAGGTTTTCGTGCACCAAAGGGCATCAAAGGATGCACCTTGTGCATGTGTGATATATAAGATATAGTGAGGCTACAGCTAGGGCAATTGGGCTCCTACATAGGGTGGTTCACCACAGTAGTATTGTTAAGAGAAGCAGGAGTCTTTAGCAACTACTTGTAGCTAGTTGGTCAACTGTGGCTAGGGTGGCACGACAGGTTTTGCTTGTATTGTGTGTGGTTTTCTGAAATGTTTTCAGACAGGGATTTGGTTTGTGAATGCATGAAATGGTTTACAAAGTGCAAGTGATTTCAAAGGAAAAAGAATGATGATTTGAAACGGGCATATTTTGCAAAATGAATTTCTGGAAATTATGAATGAGATTTATGAACTTGAGATGCATTTTGACTTGGTTTTAATAACCATGATTTGTGGGTTTTCTCATGGGTTTTGTTGTGATTTTTGGTGGGTGCGTACTAGGTGACTTGAGGTCACTCATGTGTTTTATTTTGCGATTTGTTCCAGGTGTAGAGTTGAGCTGTAGTTCGATTCTGGTGCACATAGAAGGAGCCACGTAACCACACACTAAGGTTCTAAATAGTGGTAGACTTTATTTTTCCTTATTAATCTTAGTTCTTTTATAGTAAATCATTTAATAAATAGTTTAGGTAGTACTAGTACTAGTATGTGATGTAGTGGGGCATTACAAAGTGGTATTAGAGCTTAAGTTTCACTAAGTGTACCAGCTTAGAAGTGTCCAGTCTAATGGCTCCGTAGGTAGGACTACACAAGTGAAGTAATTGCACCTAGCCCATTGTGTATTTTGTGGTGGTAGCGAGATGCAACATAGAGGCAAGGGTAAAGGTAGGACTCTCGTGTCCAGCTTTGGTGTAGATGAGGGTAGTGGATGGAGAAATATGCAACGAGAGTTGGGTGAGATGATGCAGGAGATTGTTCAATCCCTTAGCAATGGAAACACAGTCAGAGCGAAGGAGGATACATTGCTCATGCAATTTTGTCAGTTGAGCATGTTGACCTTTGATGGCCGCAGCAAGCCAAAGGAGTGTGAGATGTGGTTGTTGGAGGTGGAGAAGATTCTAAAGGGTATGGAATGCTCAACAGAGAAATTGGTTTGGATGGCTACCTTCCAGTTCAAAGGCGATGCTGACCAGTGGTGGAGAGCCATGCATCGGATGAAATTTCCAAACTCAAATCTATTGATTGTCACTTGGGAAGATTTCTGAGACGTTTTCTATGAGAGGTATTCCTGAAGATTGAGAGAGATAGGCTAGAAAGAGAATTTAAAAACTTGAAAAAAGGAGATATGTTTGTAGTAGAGTACGAGGTGGCTTCCACTCAGTTAGAACAGTTTGCATAGACCATTGATACTATGACCATGCCCCCCAGGTATCTAGTGCAGAGTCGCACTAGAGGGAGGAGGCCACAGCCATGCCAAGATGGTGAAGGCGTAAGATAGAATAAAAATGAAAAAAAAAGAGTCACCATCTAGTCTTTTAAGGGAAAGATGAGGAAAACCACAAACCAACCACAAAAGATGAATGCATGTGATGCAAAAGTAAAGGCCAGATGTCTACAAGCCAGAGGATGGGTAAGGATTCCTATTACACACGGGGAAGGTGTTAGGCACCCCCGTACGCCCGAGAAACTCGATCTTTCTAGTCTGATTCACTTGCTAAAGGTTGAATGAAAGCTTGCTAAAGCCTAGATTGTGCTCTAACCATGCTAATATGAATGCCAAGACAATACTAGATGGATGTGCAAGATGGTATGCAAAAACTGTGAAGAAATCCACACGAAATGATGAAATCATCAAACACAACACGATCAAGAAAATCACATGAAATGACGAGGTTTTTGGCTAGAATGGCTCAAAAAATCATACTGACCTCAAGAGAATAAAAAATGCAACCAACTCAAATCATCAGAATCATAGAAAATATCGTGGAAATCAAGATTAAAAAATTGCAAAGAAGTCCACGTGAAACTATCAAATGGTGTCATATGAAGAAAATCACATGAAATGACGATGTTTTTGGAAAGAATGTTCTAGAAAATCACACCCATATCAAAAGAATCAAAAGTGGGGTCAACCCACAACGTCAGAATCAAGGAAAATGTCATAAAAATCCAAAAGGGACAAAATCCGTGATTAGGCCAATGTGAGCCTTTTGGTCAGTTAGTGTATGCCCTCGGGCAATGAAATTCAAATCAAATCGAAAAAATCCAAAACGTAGGAGTAAAGGAAATCAAATCGAATGTCAAGTGAAGGGTTCCGAAAACGAAATAAGGAAAAATCCACTGAAAACCACATAGGATGCAGGCTTGCTCGAAAAGGATGTGATGACGTGCAAATGTGATGAAAAACTATGTGAAGTGCTTGAAAGAGTACCTAAATGTATAAAGGATGTTGAGGAATGACTTATACAAAGATTATGCATGACTGAGTGCAAAACTATCATGCATGTGCATGAATTGGTGGCATAGGGGCAGTTTGGTCATTTCTATGGCCAGATGTGATAAATGCAAGTATGTAGATGATGCATGGTCTAAGATATGCCAAAATGCATGAAAAATGTCAGGAAACTGTTATTTATGAGAAAACATGAAAGGGACAAGGTTTTAAATACAAGAAAATGATGTAAACATGTTAAAGGATAAGTATAGGGACCAATGTGCAAAATTCACGAAAAAAATGGGAAACTGATTAAAATGTGTTCAGTGCCTCTATCCTAGTGCGCAGATGATGGATAAAATGAAAATTTGGTACTGGTATATGAGAATTGCACCTTGATAATTCTCTAAAAATTTAGGGTTTAATGTGCAAAATTCACACATAAAGTGCAAATGTGACTAAAATGCAGAACCAAAGATCATTTTACAATGAAAACATGATTTTTAAGTGCAAACAATATTTTAGTGTAAAATTATGAATGAAAGAAATGAAAATTGTCAAAAATGAGTGTGAAAACGATTAAAACCCTAATTGATGCATTTTAAATTAGTCTAAGGGTCTGGATGCAGTTTTCTTATATTCAATGATTGTATGCTTCGAATCTAGGAGCTTGCATGCAAAATTTCAGGACTTAAATGTGGTAAAAATTAGACTTTTATGATGATCAGTGTGATTACGAAGCCTTTTAGGGTCCAAAATGCAAATTTTATAGAGATAGCTCATTTAAAAAAGTATTGGGGGCATGATGCAAATGTTCAAGACCTAGTTGCTAAGGAAACATGATTGCAAGGGCTTAAATGTGAGAAAACATGTATGATTGTGTAACCATGCCGGGGAGGATCACAAGATAATGCGAAAATCGGCAAAGCTACGACAGAAAAATAAAACAAATGCAAATGCAGGAGTCGCCACCTAGTCTATTATGGAAGACGAGGAAAACCAAATAAACATGAAAATCATGCAAAACAATAAAAAAGAAAGGTCATCGAAAACCAGAAATGTGGGTAAGGATCCCTGTTACATACGAGGAAGGTGTTAGGCACCCTCATACGCCCGATAAATCAGTCTTCTATGGTTTATCCTATGCTTATGAAATGTTGGCTTTTCAGCCTATGCTGTATGCCCAAGGGCGATATGCCATGCCATGCTTAGTGCCTTATGTTAATAGGTGCATGATGTGTAAGGGTGTGTCCTAGTGCTCAGAAATATCACTCTTTAGTCTGGTCTATTGCATAATGCAAGATCATTGCATAAATAAAATCAAAGTTATGTCATTTTCGAGTGACTTCTCATCATTGCTTTGCTACATGCTAGATGCAATTAAAACGCATAAAAAAAGTTAAAAGCAAATCTGTGCCTCCCTAGTAAATACAGCAAGAAAAACCAAGAGAAACTCAAAAGCAAAGCCATTGGAAAAGCATGATAAAACATATGAAAATATGCTGTGTGCTGAAAACAGAGCAGTGTGCTTGTTTGGTGCGCCAGACTAGTGAGCCAGTATTGTGCGCCACCTATGTGCGCCTAGGTGGGCCAGAAAGGTGCAGAGTTAATACAGAGAAGATATGCAATGCTAAATCTCATAAAGATGCATTCTGGAAAACCAAATCACAAAAAAAAATGCATTCTGGAAAGCTGTGTAAAGACTTAAGAAAGCTTAAATCAAATGCATTAGTTTAAAGCTTGAATCAAATGCAAATGTTTGTGTATCTT
>JAMKQA010004125.1:0-13227 GCA_024699735.1 Posidonia australis | reverse complement strand
GCATTCATACACATTAGCATGATTAGAGCATGATCCCAGTTTAGCAAACATTCATCAAACCTTTAGCAAGCATTTAAACTAGAAAGACCGAGTTTCTCGAGCGTACGAGGGTTCCTAACACCTTCCTCGTGCGTAATAGGAAACCTTACCCGTCCTCTAGTAAGCTGACATCCAGCCTTCCCATTTGCATCCCATGCATTCATCCTTTTGTGGTTTTCCTCGTCTTTCCCTTAAAAGACTAGGTGGCGACTCCCTTTTCTTTTTTCTTTTTTTCCTTGCGCCTTCGCCGTCATTGGCATGGCTGTGGTGCCCTCTCCACCCCTCCCTTCGGGTCGGGCTCGGTCACGAACACGGTCACACCATGCTTGTGTATTTTTTCCTTTATTTGAATTTGCCATGATTAGGGGAGTAGAGACATGTTTGCCTCCCCATTTGGTTAAAATAAAACACACAGACTCAGATGAACAAATAATAATGCATAACTAGAGAGAAATGCACACAAATCCCTATGATTTAATAAAATGCAAGTAAAAGACACAAAAGCATATCGCATGATTAATCATATAGGGCATGCATCTTCTCTTCTCGGTCACCCACATTTTACGAAGGACAATTCCAGTAGCCCGTTCTATAGCTTTGGTGTAGGACGTGTTGCTAGTTTGTCCACCCTTGTTTGGGGTCGTGTCGGTGCTAGTAGAGGGTACAACTCCATGCTACTATAGGAGACGAGGCCACCAATGCACCACCCGTTCACTGTCTGTGCTTTGGCTAGGATTTAGAACGGGGACCTACTTTTCTGACTAGAGTCGAAACCCAAACCCATGAGTGCGTCCCATATGGTCCGATCCATGTGGGACATGCATGGTGAGAGAGAGCATGTTAGTAGCATTCATGTGCATGTATGCCATTCATGGCACCCTAACAAACAATTGCATAGCTAACTTTCTTCTTTTGTTGTCTTGTCTTCATTTCTTCACTAACACATTAGGTTCTTTTCCTTTGCTAGGTATAGAGTTCTGTGTGCGAGTTCCTAGGTCTGAGCCTGGGAGTTTCTTTCTGTATCCTCAATCTTGAGGCGTTGTTCTCGACTGTCTTTCCTTGAGCTATTCATCACTTCTGACGATAGCTCCTCGTAGGCGTCTTTTCACTTGCAATCGCAGCCCCATCCTTACCCGTTCACGGTCCGCTATGGCCCAGTGAGCTTCATGAGACTGTTACACCAGCTGCCTTGGAGGGGATTCCTGTTTCTGCCCCTCCTCCCTCTTTCACTTTGTCATTAGTCATTCCACGATAGCCACTTTCGGGCGCCTGGAATTCCTTGTCCACCAGTTTCAAGACACTAGCAGACCCTAATTGGTCTAGAACTCGCGGCTGAGGCAGTTACTATGACTACCACCAGGGCATCTGATCTGATGATGCCCCATCCTTCAATTGACCCGCTTTCACTTGACACTCAGCTGGCTACGATTATCTCATCAGTAGGAATCCGACCTGCAGCATCTTTGAGCATCCAACCCCCTTTGACATCCCTGCCGCTTGATCTTCTAGCCCTCGGTACTGCTACCGATGGTTCTGCCACCATACAAGCTCAGCAACTTCTTGGCCCTTGCACAGAGGTTGCAAAACATGGCTTTCTCTTTGGATCTCACTTTGACTGTGCTTGTTTGTCCCATTTTTGAGGATCCTGCTCTGCCTGCTTAGGCACTTCACATTACATTAGTCACACCACCACTGCAGCCATCGCTACACTTCCCGCTATCCCGACGATGGGCGTTGCTACTCTGCCTATAGCATCACTTTCACAGCATGCACAATATATTCCTCCCTCCACTAGTGGTCAACCTTTTGGGCTAGCAGGAGTTCACCGGCCTACGAACCCGACCGTCCTGGTTTAGCAGCTCTTGCTCCCCCACACAACAACACGCCCCACACAGCATAACATTTCTATATCCTTGCATCACGTACAAGCTTCAACATGCACACCACCATAAGTAGCGCACATGCACGGGTACGCTGGTCCTCACGCCACAGCAGTAGGTGGCGAGATGATTGATCTAGAGGAGCACAAGGGTGCTATAGACACAGCGTACGTGGGACCTGCCTCGGCTGCATACTCAATGTCAGCAGCAACTCCCAATGCACTTTTCGCCAAGATGAATGACCTGGAGAAAGCTCTACGTTAAGTGCAGGGCGGGGACCGCCAGTCTTTCTCCTTCCAGGACATCTGCTATTTCCCAGAGGCGGTACTCCCACCGAACATCCATATCTCGGAATTTGAGAAATATAATAGGAAGGGCTACCCAATTTCACATCTTCGGGCGTACTATGGTGATCTCGCTCAACTACAGGCTGACGAGAGACTTCTCATCCGTCTCTTTAAGAAAAGTCTTACAGGTCCAGCTCTAAAATGATTCACGTCGCTGGATATGTCAGTCATAAGGACCTGGAATGATCTGAGCCAAGCTTTTCAAGAGCAGTACTCTTTTAACCTCGACATGGTCCCAAAGCGTGAGGACCTGGTCGCCACCAAGCAGAAGCCCCACGAGCCGTTCGGGGAGTACGTTGGTCGCTAGCGAGCCCTCGCATCACATGTGCGTGATAGACCTTCTAACGAAGAGTCTATCGAGATAATATTTTGAGGGGCACAACCAGCCATTGGAGCTCTGCTTAGCATCTAGCCTATTACCACCTTTGCATCCCTGATCAGAGTTGGCACCTGTGCAGAAAGCTTGCTAAATAGTGGAAGCTTCCCAGCGTTAGCAGCATTCGCAAAGCAGACCATAGCTACCAGTGGAACTGGTAATAGCAACGGTGGTAACAATGGATCCGGCACTGGCTACGGGTAGAAGAAGGATTCTGCTAGGAATGTTGTGGCATACGTAGGGGCTCCTGTTATGCCAGCCAACGTGGTGAGCTCGTCGGCTCAGAATCAAGTTGTTTACTCTCCTACACCTAGAGTACCATGCACATCACAAATCACAACCACTGCCGAGCCAGTCTACCAACCCGCATTGGCAAGGCAAGGGCACTACCAAGGATCAAGGCGGCTCCCACGACCTGAGAGAGATTAAACTCCTTTGGTTGAGCCACTGAGTGTCATATTTCCTAAGGTAACGTCGTTACTGAATCTTCCGGAAATCCACCCACCACCGAACCCACTTCCGCGGTGGTATAAAGCGGATCTATATTGCAGTTACCATAGAGCCGTGGGGCACTCTATGGATAACTGCTTCACACTTCGAGGAGCAATTCAGGACTTAATTGACCAGAAGGTCATTGCAATTAACACACAGGAGGCAGAGTCCAGGCCCACTGCACAGACACCACATTCATCTGCATCCACGTTTAGCAACATAATCCACCAGCCTTTGCCTGAGCATGCGCCAGGAACCTCGGGAGTCTATTTCCTTTCTTCGGATGAGGTTGAATCTTTTGATCCTTCTCTCCACATCCATGATGTTTTAGAACTCTTCTCTTATCAGCTGAGTCAATCCTTCATTGAAGCTGCAAGCTCTATAGTCAACATGATCCAGTTAATTGCTCGACCGAGGCGCACGGCTACCAGACCTACCATGCAATCCACCGCACCAACAATTAGCCTACTAGCCAAACCGAGGCATGACCTAACCCACCAAGCACCAACACCTACTCTGCCAGTTTCAGCCTTAGTGGAATTAAGGGCCCATGCTCCTATGGACATCAATTTGACACAGGATATTCACTACATGCCTTATAGCTATACCGCAAAAATGTGTGTTGAGGTAACACGGTCGGGAAGGGTATACAAGGCCCCGGTCTCAGCAAACAAAACCAGTCAGCATGTGACTTCATCAACTCAAGCAAGAACCCATATTCCCAATCCAATCCCTGAAGAGACAGTCACAAGAGCTAACCCCACTCCCAAAGTTGACCCATCGGTAGCCATTATTACTACCCAGTTGAAAAAGGTCAAGGTAGACATATCCATCTGGGATTTAATCCATACTTCAGCCGAACATAGAGAGGCATTTCTTCAAGTCTTTCAAGCTGCCCAAGTTTCTTCAACCACACAACTTCGACCTTGGAGTGCATGGTAGGGATGATAGCCGCGCCAGAGGTCATTTCTTTCTCTAGTTCCGAGCTTCCACCAGTAGGGACTAATCATAACCAGCCCTTATTCATCACGGTGCAATACCAAAATTTTCGCATTCCTCTCACTTTGGTCGATAATTGCGTCGGTTTGAACGTCTACCCCTTGCGAACCGCAAGTCAAGTCGGCTTTAAATCGGAGGACATTACTCCTGCAGTGAAAGGAATGACGACTTTCGACAACACACATCATGATGCCCTAGGGATCTTGATCAATCCCTTAGTCATTGGTCCTGCTCGTTTTGAGGTCAAGTTCTATGTCGTCGACCTCAAATTATCTTTCAATCTTCTACTTGGGCGCCCTTGGCTCCACAAGCATCAGGTTATCCCCTCGACCCTTCACCGTATGATTAAGTTCCGTTGGAACAACGACGTTGTCGTCATGATGGCGAAAAATCTTGAAAAGGAGAGGGTTGAGGCAGTCTCTTCAGTCTCGCTCCATACTGTCCATTTTGCCTCCAGACCTTCCGATGTGTTCTACCATGTCGACCGTTTTAAACCGGTCAATTTTATTCCGATTCTTGAGCGTGCCAGCCATTTAGTCGCTTTTGGCAACCATTTTTTGATGGTCGAGAATCTATGTCAGAGATGGGGATAGGAGAAGGGAGCACCTCTCGGGCGGAATGGCCAAGGAATCGCAGAACCAATTGCCACCAAAGAAGACGCAAGTTTGAAGGACTGGGATACGAGCCCAAGCCGCATGACAGATACGTGCAGCGTCGTAAGTTTCCAAAACTCGTTATTTCACGAGATTTAACTAACTTTGTCAGTGTAGGATTGCTGGATCCCAATTGGAGTTTGATGCTTGCAGAGCCTGGGCCAGACAAACTGGTTAGTAGGCCCGAGTGGGTATGTGTAGAGGATTATTATTCAGAAGAGGAAATTATGGACTTCAGAAGGAATTCAACATCATCCATGTCATAGGGGATAGCTATGCTAGCATTGCCACCTCTAGAGTCTGCTAAGGGTCTTTCTACAAATCCAGTTGCAGTCTGGGATTCAACAAGGGCAGATGTAACAGTAATAGCATCAAAGCAGCAGTTAGTCTTGAAGGGGTTACAGCCAGGGTAGCCGGAATCAGCACCAAAGGTGTTAAGAGCTACCAGCACATATTATGTAGATTTCGCTTCCGATGAAGAGGAAGGAGATGTCGTGGTGGCTCAGTTGGATAACATGGTCAATGATCTGGAAGTTCTATTTCAAGAGCAATTATCAGTACTGGCCGAGGATGCGTAAAATGAGCTTAGGCGCAAGAAAGGAAAGGCAGTAATGATCAAGGACACAGAGGAGCAGACAGTTGCATAGGGTCAGTCTGCCATCATGACATTGGAGGAGAATGGATCTTTAAACGCTAGACCAAAGGAGTTTATCTCAATGAGCCAGGAGGTGGGTCTAGGTGGTACTATCAGACCTGGCCCCACTTGAGTAGTGGGGTCCAAAAAAAAAAAAAGATCCTGAGCTAGGCTTAGGAGGGAACTTGAGCGGTAGCACTCACATCAATCAAACAAAGGACAGCTGCCCACCTGTTGCACATGTTGTACAGAGACAGCATGCTAATAAAAGCTTTTGTTTGCCAGAAGTAAAATAGTCAGACACAGGTTCGAAAATAGCAGAACCAGAAATCATTAGGGGTGCATATAAGAAAACTAGGGTCATAGTGACCATTCTAAAGCAATATCAAGGGCAGAATGCTGAGAAAGTGTGCACCTTTGAAGACACAGACCCGTTGTGCCAGTAAGAAGTCCTTCCTGAGCTCATTGCATATGGAGAAGAGGAAGATGTAGAGGTGGAAGGGGAGAGTCATGATGTGCTGGAATTCCAGCCTTACGATGACGACCTCGAAAGCCCAAACCTGCATGTAGAAGAAGAAACTGAGATTGTGAATATTGGCACCAATGAAGATGTCAAAGAAGTGCTGAGAAGCACCAGACTCCCATCACTGGCCAGAGCAGAACTTGTTGAGCTTCTCCAGGAATATGCGGATATCTTTGCTTGGAGTTATGATGACATGGTTGGGCTAGACATCGAGGTAGTGGTCCATACGCTACCTCTTAAGCCTGATGTCAAGCCTGTCAAGCAAAAACTGCATAGATGGCGACCACAGTGGCTCTTGAAATTGAAGGAGGAAATAATGAAGTAGCACAAAGTTAACTTCCTTAAGGTCATCCTTTACCCAGAATGGTTAGCGAATGTGGTTCCAATACCCAAGAAAGATGGTAGGGTCTGAATGTGTATTGATTACAGAGACCTAAACAAAGCCAGCCCAAAGGATGATTTTCCACTCCCACACATTGATGTATTGGTAGACAACACTGTAGGACACAAAATGTTGTCATTCATGGATGGATTTTCCAGATACAATCAAATCCTTTATTAGCCCATGGGGAGTGTTCTACTAGAGAGTTGTGCCCTTTGGGCTCAAGAATGCTGGGGCCACATATCAGAAGGCAATGACAGCTTTATTCCACGATCTCATGCAGCAAGACATCGAGGTTTACGTGGATGATATGATTGCTAAGTCGAAGGAGCCTGAAGAATACATTGCTTGTTTGAGGAAGCTCTTTAACCGCCTGAGAAAGTTTAAGCTACGATTGAACCCCAACAAGTGTTTATTTGGTGTGGCATCAAGCAAATTGCTGGGGCACATCATTAGCCAAAGGGGAATCAAGGTAGATCCAAGCAAGGCTAAAGCCATCATTGAGATGCCTCCCCTCACGATAGAGAATGATGTCCGAGGGTTGCTGGGGCGGTTGCAGTAAATCAGCCGATTCATCGCTCAATTGACACCAATTTGCGAGCCAATTTTCAAGCTCCTGAAGAAGAATGCACAGATCTACTGGAGTGAGGAGTGCCAAGAAGCATTTGACAAAATCAAGAAACTCTTGGCAAGACCACCAGTCTTAGTTCCTCCGACACTAGGGCATCCTCTATTGCTCTACTTGTTAGTGACACAGCATTCAATGGGTGCAGTCCTGGGTCAGCATGATGAAACAGGTCACAAGGAAAGGGCCATTTATTATCTGAGCAAAAAGTTCAATGATTGCGAAGTTAAATACATCGTAATCGAGAAAGTTTGCTTGTCCCTCGTCTGGGCCACACAGCGCTTAAGGCACTATATGATGTCATATCCAATTCTATTACTATGCCGACATGATCCAATGAAATGCATGTTTCAGAAGCCAGCACTGGTGGGTAGATGTGTCAAGTGGCAAGTGTTGTTATCTCAGTTTGACATCACCTTTGTCACTCAAAAGTCGATGAAGGGACAGGCCGTGGCAAATCACTTAGCAGACTCACCATTGCCAGAGTACCAACCCCTACAGACTCAGTTTCCTGATGAGGATATATTGTTCGCCATACAAGAAGAGGAGCCGGTAGTCCCTCAAGATAAAGGTCAGTGGCAGCTTTGCTTTGATGGCGCGGTTAACAGGAGTGAAATGGGTATTGGTGCAGTGTTGGAAACTCCGCATAGACAAATGATCCCGCTTGCTCGAAAGTTGACCTTTGTGTGCACCAATAATGTGGTAGAGTATGAGGCATGTATTCTCAGCTTGCAGGCGGCATTAGAGCATGGTGCACAGAAATTACAAGTGCATGGTGATGCCATGTTGGTTATTTCTCAAGTAAAGGGCAACTAGAGAACCAAAGATCTGAAATTGGTTCCATACCACAATCATCTCTTGAAGCTGATGACCAAGTTTGAGGAGATACGCTTTTCCTTTATGAACAGGGCCAAGAATGCTTACGCAAATGCACTGGCCACTCTTGCATCCTGGTTGTCCATACCAGAGGATGACACAGTAAAGGTGTCAGTAGCTTGCACGAACCAACCGACACACTGCATGAGCATAGAAGAAGTGGATTCCATAGCAGAGCTCCTCTGGTATCATGACATCAAAGCTTACCTGGAAACTAGGAATCACCATCCAGACGCATCGGTAGCAGACAAAAAGACCATGGTCCGACTGGCCTCAAAATATGTGCTCGGAGTGGGCCACTTATATAGGAGGTCTTACAATCAGATGCTTCTACGTTGTCTTGATAAAAAGGAGGCTGATACAGTTATGTTGCAAGTGCATGCTGGGACATGCGGGCCTCACATGAATGGGGTATTATTGGCCAAGAAAATAATGTTATAGGGTTATTTCTAGTCAACCATGGAGACAGATTGTTGCCAGTTTGTGCAAAGATGTCATAATTGTCAAGTCCTTGGCAATTTTATTCATGTGCCACCATAGCAGCTTCACAGCATGTCGTCACCCTGGCCTTTCTCTACATGGGGAATAGACGTCATCCAAGCTATCCACCCAGCAGCTTCTAATGGACATCAGTACATCTTAGTGGCAATTGATTATTTTACAAAATGGGTGGAGGCAGCTTCTTACATGACAGTGACCGCCTCCGTGACAGAGAAGTTCATCAGGAACAACATCATCACCCGGTACAGGGTCCCGTTTTCCATCGTTTCTGATAATGGGACAAATTTCATAGCCAAAAAGGTTGAGGATTTCCTATAGGAGTTCCATATCAAGCATCACAAACCCTCCCCTTACCGTCCACAGATGAACGGTGCAGTAGAATCCACCAATAAGAATTTAACTAAGATTCTTAAAAAGATGGCGGAGACGCATAAGGACTGGCATGACAAGCTCCCATATGCTTTGTGGGCTTATAGAATATCAATCAGGACCACAACAAGAGCGACTCCATATTCTCTAGTATATGGTATGGAGGCAGTCCTACCAATAGAAGTGGAGATACCATCGCTCAGAGTCCTGAAAGAAGCAGAGCTAGAGAATGGGAGTGGATTGAGGACCGCCTCGTTCAATTGAACCTGATAGACGAGCATCGACTGCAAGCTATGCATCACGCACAATGCTATCAGAAGTGCATGGCCAAAGCCTATCAGAAGAAGGCTCGACCAAGAAGCTTTTTGCCAGGGGACCTAGTCTTGAGAGCAATACATCTCCCTAATAGACGTGGCAACTTCAGGCCCAACTAGCGTGGACCATTCTTGGTCAGACAAGTCTACTCCGGAGGGGCTGTCATCCTTGAGAACATGGACCGCATCGAATAGTCAGAGCCAGTTAATTTATGCCACCTGAAAAAGTACTATCAGTGATCATAAACAGTGTGTCCTTACTCTACGACACTAATAATTTCCTTCATGCATACATGAGGTCATGATCTTCTTACATCCATGTAGCTCTACATCACAACACATACTAACCCTCATTCAGTATACGCATATATAGGCTGACATTTGTTTTCATCATCACATGCATGGATCTTAGCCCAATGATGATAGGCGGAATAAGCTTGCCAATGTGGGGAATGTGTAGCACCTCCTCAGGTAGATACTATTCGGGAACCTAGGGTGTGAGGGAGCCACCATTCATTGTGAATTGGGCGAAGCATCCAAGCTCCTCATGGACCCTGCACCTCCCAAAGGGAGATAAAAAGTTAGGGGCGAGAGTGAGAGTGCGAGAAGTAAAACAAAAAATATATCTGAAAAAGGGCATAAAAGAATAAGAAGACAGAAGTCATAGATAGAAGTCGGCCCTAAAGAGAGAGGCATGGCAGGTAGCTCTGTCCCTCTAATTTATCTTGGAGAGGAGTCGGAGTGAATACCTGAAAGACATGTTACAAAAGGGCCTAGCCAACCCTTTAAACAACACCAGCTCCCCACCATAGACCAGGTACCTATTACCTCCAAGCCAGGAATAGGGTGAACCCACATGCCTATGAGAGGAAAAGAATAAAGAATGAATAAAATAAAAAAGCAAGGGTATGGTCCAATGGGGTTTGGAATGGAGCCCAAGACATAGTGACCTGTTTCTAGAGAGCCACCCAAAGACTAGGGGCTTGGATAGTGTCTAGTGAGGTCTGGAGTTGCTGTTCCCTTGTACTTGGCAGTAAGCATCCCAATGCTGAAGGCACTAATAAAATCCCACAAATCATTTAGCATGCATGCATGTACTTTTTGCAAATATCATCCTAAAAACGTCGCAGAGTATCGCTTGGTTCTCTTGGCTGGGAGGTGACAACGACTTTCAGTTCAAGAGAATCAAGAGGACATCGCCTAAACCAGGGGCATGTAAGCTACTCTTGTTGGTTAGGACCATTTACGTCAGGCCAGGGGCATGTCAGCTGTCCTATAGTTAGACACACTGAGCCAGTACTCGACCACGGGCATGTTAGCTACTCTGTTTGGTCAAGAGTCGTCCATGTCAGACCAGAGGCATGTCAGCTGTCCTATGGTTAGATGCTTTGAGCTAACACTCGACCAAGGGCATGTCAGCTGCTTTGTTGGTTGAGGACCCCAGTAATATGTTAGGGGGGTGCAATCATCAGATAATCCTAAACTTCCAAGTTTGATGGCTACATCTCATTACTTGGGTGCCTGGTCAGAACCAGTTGAAACCAAGGTTTTCCCTTAAAGTTGTGCACAAGATTCAGTCTGTCCAACAACTCTTTGTCTAGTCAGCTGTAGTTTACAGCTTTAGGCCAGTCTCTCTGGCTCTTACAATACCATTGAGTTGTATCATTTATCTGTCTACTTTGATTTTGCTAAGTATTGTTGAATGAAGCAAAATTGAGATCTGTTTCTAAAATAGTGTTTTGAGCATGTCCTACAGGAGATCGTTTGCCCTTCTTGAGGAGTCTCGAGCCAAGAAAAGCTGAAGTGCCTTACATATCATGGGTTTCCCTACGATGGTGGTGCCCACACACTGCTCAGAAGTGATCCTAGCATGGATTAGGCAGTTGACTGAAAGTGATCGTGAGAAGTTGCGGATTTGGGGAATCTCTTCAAAGCTTCTGGATATCACGAAGGTGGAGATTTCCCGATACTTTCTGTATGCAACAGCCCGATTCTAGAAACCGACTCATCATGTTTTCCACTTTGGGAGATTCGAATTGACTCCAACCTTGGAAGAGGTCCACAGAACATGTTGTCTACAGAAGTTCCTGGGACCCAACATTTTTATGCGGCACGACGGGTATTCTTCAGTCGTGAGTGAGTTAACTGGCTTATCAACTAGTGATTGTGGTCGTTAGCTCATCTGTTCAGACGGACATTTTCCTATGCTGTAGCTAGCCTACTTTGACAAAGTAGCCGGAATGCGCACCTCCTTACGTGACGAGCTTTGGTTGAAAGGCTTTGTTGTCTGCTTCCTGGGAGAGTTGATTTTCAGTCATGGCCGGATGGTTGTAAACATTGAAGTCTCTAAGATTGCTTTGGTGGTTGTCACCCAACAGATAGATCTAGCCCCAGTCATCTTGGCAGAGACTTACTGGGCTCTGGACCGATCACTGCGCCGCTGCCGACACTTTTATGGCTGTGGAGCTTTTGTACATGTATGGTTAACTGCACATCTGGGTGTGGAAGTCTTACGCCCGCAATGATCAGCCTTCGAATCCTACAGTCAAAGTGGCCATGCGTGCATGCTCACCTCAGTGCAAAAGGAGTACGAGCTTTTAGAAAGCTTGACAGAACAAAAATTCATCTGGCGCATTATTCCTTCGGCTTCTCATAATTTTGAGGCCTTCTTCAACATAGTCGACATGCGGCTTATCATCCTGTCAGGGTTGACCGGTGGAGTGGAATACCACCCAATCCATGTGATGCAACAGTTCGGTTATCAACAGTATTCTTTTATCTAGGGGACATTGCTAGCGCGGTTCCAAGAATATCCTCTAGGCTCCTACACTATGACTAAGGAGCTATCTCGTCTGCTCAGTGGCTCCATACGATCGAGGGATCTTACAGTCATAGAAGGTAAGAGTTGCACAGCAGATTATGAAGCCGAAGTCAAAGAGACCTAGCCAATCTATAGGACCGCCCCGAGCCGTACGCTCTTTGCCAAAGCCTCGGGCTCCAAAAGATCTAGAGATGACACAGATTCTTAGCATTCATGTCATGTTACTGGTTCTTTGCAAATTGAAATACATGTAATCATTCCATTGACTCTGATAATAAAATTCATCAGAACGTTTCTTGCTAGCTTGTTTGGTTGCTTGTCTTCGATGCAGAGTAGACGATTGCGATAGTATGTCCTCGACTGTTCAGGATTCTGCCCTCTTTTGCCTGCTAACTTGGTGCTAGGATTTTTCCCTCTTGGTCGGTAAGTACGAAACTTACCAATTCCCCTCTGGTCGATAAGTGCGAAACTTACCAATTCCCCTCTGGTCGTTAAGTTCGAAACATACCAAACTCCCTTTGGTCGGTAAATCTAAAACTTACCATTCTCCCTCCTAGTCGATAAGTCTGAAACTTATCATTCCTCCCTTTTGGCCGGTAAGTCCGAAACTTACCACCTCTCCCTCTTAATCGGTAAGTCCGAAACTAACCATTCTTTCCTTGGTCGGAAAGTCCAAAACATACCATTGTTCCCTCTTGGTCGGTAAGTCCGAAACTTACCATTCTCTCCCCTTTGGTCGGTAAGTCTGAAACTTACCATTCTCTCTTTTGGTCGGTAAGTCTGAAACTTACCAATTCCCTTTTTGGCCAGTAAGTCCAAAACTTATCATTCTCCCTCTTGGTTAGTAAGTTCGAAACTTACCATTCTCCCTCCAGGTCGGTAAGTCCAAAACTTACCATTCATCCCTTTTGGTTGGTATATCTGAAACTTACCACTTCCCCTCTGGCTGGTAAGTCCGAAACTTACCATTCTCCTTCTTGATCGGTAAGTCCGAAACTTACCATTCTCCCTTTGGTCGGTAAGTCCAAAATTTACCATTTTCCCTCTTTGTCAGTAAGTCCGAAACTTACCAATTTCCCTCTGGTCGATAAGTCCGAAACTTACCATTTTCCCTCCTAGTCGATAAGTTCGAAACTTATCGTTCTTCCCTTTTAGCCAGTAAGTCCGAAACTTACCACTTCCCCTCTGGCTGGTAAGTCCGAAACTTACCATTCTCCCTCTTGGTTGGTAAGTCTGAAACTTACCATTCTCCCTTTGGTCGGTAAGTTCGAAACTTACCATTCCCCTTTTTGGTCGGTAAGTCCGTGTAGACACCCCGATTTTGAGGTAGCTCATTGATAAGACTCCAATTGTTGCTTTGGATGTGGCTGATCCTTGAACCAACCCTGAACCTGAA
>JAMKQA010004123.1:0-19361 GCA_024699735.1 Posidonia australis | reverse complement strand
GCCAGTCTTTGCCATGCCTTTGTCATTGCGTTGTTGCATGCCACCTTTGCATCAGTCAGCACGCTGACGAGCCACCTACGCCCTGACATCTGTACTTCGTCACGCCACTCCCGCCCATCTACCACGTAATGCACCAAAACCATGCACTTCCCTGTGACGAAGACATCTTTTAGTTGCGAGCAAGAGAGCTAGGAATTCAGACCTTGTGCGAGAGAGAGAGCTAAAACCGGAGACCAGAGTGAAGACCAGTGAACCTAATCCCCTAGCCATCGACAGCCTATCTTCCTCCTTGTTAGGGGAGTCCCTTAGCCACTCACCAAGCCCTCCGTGAGACTCCCTGACCCTTTCTTCGCTGCGACTATTGTCAGGAGTTGTCATCGGAATCCTTGCCATCGACTCCAGGGGGAGCATACAACCAACTTAGGTATCCTCTTTCCCTTCTTCTACCAGTATATTGTCGACTATCCACATTTGCATCTTTCCTACCCATTTCCCGTGTATTTTGATTCTTAACTCGTCATATCCATCACCCTCCCTTCTGATGGATGTCCACTGCCTACATGAGGCCCCTGGCCACTAAACACTTGGCCAAGGCCGTTCCAAGGCATTTCCTCCTCCTCTTCAATCCTCTAGTCGCCCTTGAGCTGTCCTCGAGTCCTTGACCTTCCCTTGTGGTCAACCGGACTATGGTAGGTTGTGACGTTGATGATGGGGATGGGTGAAGGAACCTATGTTTACTCTCGAGATTACATTGTTTTCTGGGCCTTCCTGTACCTCCCCTCGAGCTCTCAAGCCATCACTGTGCTCTGATAAGGTTTTGCAGGAGGGAGTCACGCAGTCCAGCGAGCAAGTGTGGAGGTTGGAGGAGAGGTGCTTGCATGTTTCCAATCCGGTTTCTTGCGTGTTTTTCCTCCTCTGGTTTTCAATCTCGCTTTTCAAATGTTTGCATCGACGTTTTGATGCATGTCTCGAGTGGAGAGAGGCGATGAAGGAGGAAGGTCTTACTCTATTCTAGGTGCGTGCCTCGATAGCACGTCCTACATACGTGTAGTGGTGTCTAATACTTTCTCTATACGTAATAGGAGTCCTTACCTTTTCTTTGGATCGCAATGATCCATGTGTTGTGTTTATTGGGTACAAAGTCATTTTTATCTTGCATTTAATCTTGGTTTCGATTTTCGATATAGTTTTCCTCGTCTTTTTATTTTTAATAGACTAGGTGGTGACTCTATGATCTTTATTTTTATTTTGCTTTGCCTTTTTTTTGGTGTTTTTGAGTCATTTTTCCTTCGTCCTTGAATTCACTGGATTTACTGTTGCCTTACCGATCTCCATGCGGTCCCGATCGCATCAGAGTGCGATCTCCCTTTATCGGCATGGTTACATCGTAAATACCTCAAATTGTTCACTATATAGATAATGTCGTCAAATCTTTAAAAAAACACTACTACGGTTGATTCTAAATCATAGGTTAGGTAATTCCTTTCATGTTGTTTGAGTTGTCTTGATGCATAGACTACCACCTTACCACGTTGCATTAGTATACAACTAAGTCTTGATCTTGAGACATTATTGTAGATGACAAAACCTTCATTACTTGAAAGAAGTGTTAGAATTGGTGTAAATGTTAGTTTTCTCTTTAATTCCATAAAACTACTTTCATACCTTATATTTTATTCAAATTTTGTACCTTTCTTAGTCATCTTCGTCGTAGGTAATGATGTAATGTCAACTTTGAGAAGTTCTGAATGAATATCCTGTAATAACCAGCTAGTCCAAGAAAACTTCGAATCTTTGTAACATTCTTCGGTTGATTCCACTTTATCACTGCTTCAACTTTAGCTGGGTCTACAGAAATCCCATCCTTAGACACTATATGTCCAAGGAATATTGTTTGATCCAATCAGAAGTTACATTTGGAAAATTTTGCATGAAGTTTGTTCTTTCTTAAGATTTCCAATACAATCCTAAGATGATTCTTATGTTGCTCTTTTTCTAAGGAATGTAAAATATTATCCACAAATACAATCACAAATTTGTCCAAGAAATCTTTGACCACTTGATTCATCATATCTATAAATGCTGTTGGGGCATTAGTTAGTCCGAAAGACATAACCATAAACTCATAATGTCCGTAATGTTACCTGAAAACTGTCTTAGGTATATCCTCTTCTCTAATTCTCAGTTGATGGTACCCTGACCTAAGATCAATTTTTGAGAACACAGATGTACCATTTAATTGGTCAAATAAGTCATCAACTGGAGGTAATGGATATTTATTCTTTACAGTCACTTGACCTGGTAATCAATACACATCCTTAGGGATCTATCTTTCTTCTTAACAAATAATATAGGTAGTCCTCATGGTGAAATACTAGGTCTAATAAATCCCTTGTCTATCAACTCTTGTAGTTGTTTCTTTAATTCTTATAACTCTGCAGGTGTCATCTGGTATTGTGCCTTTGTTTGCGGTGTAGTTTCTTTCATTAATTTAATGACAAAAACGATCTCCTGCTTAGCAAGTAGTTCAGGAAGATCACAAGAAAAACTTCTGAAAACACTTTAAGTACCTCGATCTCCTCAAGTTTTATAAGGATTGACTCTATCTTAACTATACTGATCAAGTAAGCTTGACAACCTTTCATCATTAATCTTTGTGCTTTTATCGTAGAGATCATGTTTCGACCTTTCTTATGCTTGATCCCTTTGATCACTACCACAGGTTTTTCAAGTTTTGTGATGATAATTTTCTTCTCTTGACATTAGACACTAGCATGGTATTGTGTCAGCCAATCTATTTCCAAAATAACATTAAAGTTTGTCATTTGAAGTGGTACTAAATTGACAGGAATAGTTCGCTCATTTACTTTAATAGAATATCTCCAAAGTATTGTCTTACAACTGCTACCTTACCCAAAAGGGTTGACATTCGAAGGTATAATCTAACTTTTTAGGTAAAATATCTAAAATTTTAGCAAACCTTAATGAAATGAATGAGTGTGTAGCACCAGAATTAAAAAGTACTTTGGCTATATACTTAGAAACTAATAGGGTATTTGTCACTACTCTGTTGTTTTTTTTCGCCTCTTCTGCATCAAGGGATGAATACACGTCCTTGAGTTCTTCGCTGCTGTCCTTCAGGCTTCTTGCCTCAGTTATCATCATTCCTTTTGTGAGTACAGTCCCTAATAAAATGGTCCTTCTGTCCACAAGTTAGACATGCATTCGTGTATAGATAGTATTCTTTACTAGGATAGAACCTGTCGTAGTGAGGACATATTCCTTGACTGCCTTTATCACCCATGTTGTGGTTAGTCTTTTGCTTCTTAAATGTTCGGGTGTTATCTTTGTCAAATAATTTATTTTTTGCTTGATTACTAGGATTGTTATTGTTACTCTCCTTCCGATGTTTCTCCATCTCTTACATGTACTCTTGATGGTCATCATTTAGGACTGTAGCACATTCAATTACTTCTACTAAAGTCTAGAGTCTACTTGTTCTAATTTTGGTTCTAAGTGCGGGGATCAGTCCTGAAATGAATTTAGATGCTCTCTCCTTAGGTGTACTGTAAACTTCAGGGTAATATTTCTCTAACTTATTGTACTTTAAGATATACTTAGTCAATGTCAACTCATTCTGCTTCAGCATCAGAAATTTCTGTTGCTTTTTCTCTCGAACTTGTTCTGGAAAATATCTTTTATTAAAAGTCTTCAGTAATTCCTCCCATGAAATAACATCTTCTTCTTCGAATTTGATCTCTTGTGTGGTTTTCCACTAGTGTTTTGCTTCTTCTGTAAAGCAATAAGTGGTCAAATCCATCCTTCGCTTTGCTAAGCAATTCATTGCCCTGAAAATCTTCTCTATATCATTGATTTAGCTCTCAGCTTTCTCTAGATCTACTTTTCCTACAAAACTTGGTAGATTACGCCTCATAAACCTATCTAGTAAATCTATGGTTGGGGTTCGCTCCTTTCTGACTGCTTGACTTGTCAATGCCTGAGTCAATTATCCAATAAACTCTATCATAAATTGTCGTTGTTCTTCCCAGCTACCATTTTGTTCTACATTATTTTCAAGATGTACACCCTGACTCCTTCTACGTCCTTGACACACCATTCTAACATCCGAACAAAATACTACTTTAAATCAGAATGTGTGAAAGAATCCAAATAATGTCTTTACTCAAAGGTATTTTTTATTTATTAAGCTTGGTTACAACATCAGCTAGAAGATAGTTGTACTACAATCATGGTTACATTTTCCGGTTTGGAATCCAAGCAAAAATTTTGACTAGGAGAACTTATGCGAGTAGTTAGGAATCCAAATCATCGGATACAGATATCCATCTCCGACTTCGTTGGCGGTAGATCCGAAAATTATCCCTTACATTTTCCTCGTCCTCGTTCTTCCAGATGAGGGGATCATAAGGGTTCGCCACCTCTTGTAATTTCTTAGGTAGATACTGATATCCTTGCTCCATAGTAGAGTTAAATTCTACACGTTGCTTTCTCAAATAAACACGTATACGCTTCTCACGCTTATTATGACGACGTCTTTCCCTCTCTTGTCGTTGATATTCCTTTGCGAGTCACCTCTGTACCTTATTTGTATGTCGCTGCACCTGTTGAGCTTGCCTTACTTCTTCGTGCCTACATTGCACCTCTTGTATCGCTTAATACTTTTTATATGGGATATGTAAGGTGTCACTACCAATTCTCCTAAAATTAGGATTATAGATTGTCTTGGTCATCTTAAAGTTTCTTGAAACAAAACATAGTAAGGTATGCATTGATTATACTAACTCAGCATGTCACTAACTTTTAGTGGTGTTACTATCCTAGTTTTAAAGGAGACCATAAACTCTAATACCATGTTGTAACATCCACACTTAAACGAGCTAGCGGAAACCACAACAAAGGCTCCGTGTAGGCGTAAACATCACGAACAAATAAAAAAGAACAATAATGTACTAATATATTTAATGTATTACTAAATTTTGTCCATTATATAGCTATTATATGACTTTTAAAAACAATAATGCTAAATAAAAATATTCTGGGTCTCATGTGTATTTCATTGAGCCATGCTATGTGTCATGTAAGATCCCAGAATTGTTTCTGTAGAGCTTCTAATTACTTGCATTAAACAATAACACGATATGAGTTTAAGAAAATCCAATATGCATGTGAGGGTTTTAACCTAACATTGACTTATTATAAATTTTATATTTTCATTTTCATTTCCTTACAGTCTTTTAGTGGATCCCTTGAATCACTCACCTTTGGCCTATCACGGTCTTCCTGTTAATATACAATCCATCCTCATTTTCATTATTATATATTATATTTCACTCTTTGTTCATTAGTGATAATCTTGTATGTCAGTAGATATCATATTTGAGTCTTATGGTCTTATTGTTACCACTAGATCTGCATAGGATCCAACATTAAACCTCGTTAGGCTATTGCATTCCCCTATAGGAGTTATTACTTCGAAGAGTTATATGTTAAGACTCTCTTTTTTCTCTTTTATTTCTTAATGTAAGAGACACTTGTACTTTTTATCTTTTTTACCTAATTAGACTGATCTTTAATTCTTTAAGAATGAAAGGACTTGATTGTAAAATTTTTCTCAGTTGTATAATAACAAAGGTATAAGGAATTTTATGTAATTTTCTCTTATGTTTTAATTCATAATGTAACTATAAAATCTTTGCTACATTGAAATTGATAATTGTTACGATTCTATCTAGGACTTAAATGTCATTATGATAACAGGATGGAAAAAGTATGGCATAAAACATTTGATATATGAACTTTATGGGAATATGTACAAATTCAATCAAATACTATAAAATATCCAAGCTTTAGAAATAAAATTAGAATTTTGGGTTGATTCATAAATTTCTCCAACAACCATATATCTTGCCTCTAATTCCAAGTAATTTATTCAATTATCCTAAACCTTATAATTACTTTATTCTATAACATATCAAGGACTTAAGTGTAATTTCTAATAAAGTGTCAAAAGATTATTACGTCAAACATTTCATATAAGGACATTATTGTAAATGTGAACTTAAATCAAAGAAACGTAATTACTCCATTCTACTATTCATTTATTTTTTCATCATTTTTATCCCTAAAACATGAATATTGTAATTATTAAGAAGTTCGTGGTTGTCTATGTAAAATAAAGGAAGTATAAAATCGTGAATCAAATTTTAATGCCATAATCTGATAACCTAAGGAGAAAGTTGCAAAATGACTAAAAGTACTCCACTCACATCATAAACAGTAACATTATTTATTTATTTTTCACAACAATCAACTAAAAATGCACAATCACTATTCACTTTCTTCTTCCTCTATCCAACCCTCTTTCTCATGAAACTTAAAAGCAAAATCCAACGAAAACCTCAACCATATACCCATATACGTACATACCTTCTCTGGTGATTGATTCTCTTCGTCTGTGAGCTTCTCCGACGACACATGGTCAATGGAGTCATCTCCTCGACCACAACCTCCGGTAACTTTTCTCCTTCTCACACTGTTCTCACTTTCTTCCCTCTCTTCACTTGATGTCACCACCAAGAGGGTCGAGTTCCTTATTTATAAGCCTCAAGACGCCCGTTCAATCCTCACTTTCTCCATTTGTCGATGTCGACGCCTCGACTTTTGTCGTCACTCTAACTCTTGTTGGCACTTCATCTGACGTTATCGTTTGCGGCCACTGCATCGAGGCTGGTCTTACAGTTAAAATTTGTATTTGATTCAATATTATAAAATTAATTCCGATGATTGTCGAAATAACAATTTTGAAGGTCACTTGAGTGATTAAGAGGCTAATCGGAGTAACTTCTGCGATGTTCAGTCACCTACTAGATGATTGTAAGAGTGATTTTGTCGATGGTCAACTACTACCGATGTGATTCGGATGATGACCGACTTCAACCACCATTGGACGAATGTCACGATTGTCTAAGTTTTTGTCGATGGTCAACTACTACCGATGTGATTCTGATGATGACCGACTTCGACCACCGTTGGACTCGTGTCACGTTTGTCTAAGTGATTCTGATGGTTGCCTGAATACTTTGGTAATCGTTGAGATCTTAATGACGATCATTGGAGTTGTTTTGATGATTGTTGAAGTAATTTCAATAGTGGCGAGAATGACTATGGCAATCATCGTAATCTCACCGATGATCATTGGAGTTGCTTCGACGATTATTGGAATAATTTTAACAGTGGTCAGAGTTGCTTTGGTAATCACTAGAGTAAGTTTGAAGGTGGTTGAAGTTGCTCTGGTAATTGTTGGTGTGATTCTAGTGGTAGTAACGACTTTGAAGTACATTAACATTGTTGACTTCAATAATTATAAAAAACTACATAATTAGAATACCACAAATTTTGATGTAATTGTATTACACTCAAATGAGATAATTAGACTATAAAGGTAAACTGATTATGATGTATATTTTGATGTACCAAACATCGCAAATAAAGGTGGAATGTAATTGGATTAAATTGTACCCTTTGATTACGGTTAACCAAACATAGCCTTAAAGAAAAGATAGGAAGAGAAAAGAGGGGGAAGTGGTTTAAAGGGTTGAGAGGAGGAATTGAAGTTATTTTTAAGTTTTAAAGAAAAGGAAAGTTTGAATATAAAATCAATCAGTCCCATGTATATATATATTTTTGGGAAGTTATGATAGTTATTATATAATTTACCGATACAACTAAAATTTAAATTCACAAATCAATAAATCAAATAAAAATAAATTTAAATAAATCATTAAATGAATTAATAGGAAACTAATATGTCCCATGTACTCTTTTTTTTAGAAGTTATGATTATGATTATTATTATATAGTTTTACTAGTATGAAATGTACTATTAAATAAATAAAAATAAATTTTAAAAATAAAATAAACAAATAAACAAATATGAGTAAATCAATAAAGCAATTAAATGAGGAAATTATTAAATCATTGTTTTCGAAAGGATGGATGTTGGTTTTTCTCCTTCTTCCTGTGATGACCTTACTCCAAAACTCCAACTAGAGATTCTCTCACGGTTTCTTGTTGTCGCTATCCTTCGATGACAAAGTGTGTGCAAGTCGTGGAACACCCTCATTAGAGATCTAGTGTTTGTTGAGACCCAACGGGTTCGAGCCACCCAAGCCTGGAATGGCAGAAGCTTTTGATCATCAGTAATTTTGACAGTGGCCAAAATGACTCTGATGGTCGTCGAAGCAATTCTAACAGTGGCCAAAATGACTTTGACGATCGTCGAAATTTCACTGAAGATCATTGGAGTTGCTCCAATGATCGTTGGAGTAATTCTAATGATGGTCGGAGTTGCTGTGGTAATCACTAGAGTAAGTCAGACAGTAATCGGAATTGCTTCGACGATCATTAGAGTAATTTCAACGGTAGTTAGAGTTGCTCCAATGATTGCTGATGCGATTCCAATGGTGACATTGACTTCAATGTATACTGACATTGTTGGCTTCAATAATTATGAAAAGCTTCGTAATTAGAATACCATAAATTTTGATGTAATTGAATTTTGCTCAAATAAGGTAATGAGATTACAAAGTTATTCCGATTACGTTGTATATTTTGATGAACTAAGTATTATAATTAAAGCTAAAATGTAATTGGATTACATAACACCCTTTGAATATGGCCAACCAAACATGGCCTTGAACAAAACGTAGGAATAGAAAAGAGTGGGAAGTGGGTTAGAGAGTTGAGAGAAAGAATTAAAGTTATTTTTAAGTTTTAAAGAAAGGGAAAGTTTGAATATAAAATCAATCTATCCAACGTTTATATATTTTTTTTGAGAAAGTTATGATAGTTATTATTACAGTTTTTTGATACAACTAAAATTTAAACTCACAAATCAACAAATCAAATAAAAAGAAATTCGAATAAATCAATAAATATATTAAAAGGAAACTAATAAGTCTCATGCTGGTTTTGAACCACTGTTCTTCGTGCGATGCGAGTATGCGACACGGCAGTACCATTTTCAGGAAGTCTCGTCTCTTTGAAATGTGGCGTGAGAGGTTGGTAGGCATAAGGATCCATGAAAGAGTTATTTTTCTTGCACTGCTTAGTGTTGCAATGTAGGGTAGCTCCTTTTCAGCCCATCTCAGGTGGACATTTAAGTCTGTTTGCCAGTTACATGCACCAATTTTGTAACCAAGGGGTTTTATTTTTTTGGATGATGGTTTTTGAATAATTATAACGTAATGTGTGTTGCTAATTTTTGACATGATTGAAACGATATTTTCGCCCTTTGGACTAGTACTTGGGAGTTCCTTCAATCTTAATCGTCTTGGTTCGCAGAATAGATTTGGTTTTTTTTTTCTTCATGCTTTTTTTTCCACACACCAAAATAAACTCGTGGCACTTGTTCTATCTTGGATATTGCCATTATCGTACGTGGTTGTGACCTTTTATTAGTTATGTCAAGGCTAGGTGTTTCTTGGGAGTGAAACCTGTAAATGTCTATATGCTGACAACAATCTTACTATAAGGTACAGTCGAACCGAATTACCCAAGCACTTTGTTGGCATAGCCATATGGTAGCAAGGTGTAATGGGTGATGTTTTGGAACATCTTGCAGATGCTTGTAATTGTTTTTTCCTGGCTGCGTACACTAATATGGTTCAATACATAATTTCACGCATAGATGATTCAGAATTCAGAAAATGGATGACTGCAAGAGCAAAAGAGTGGCTTTATTTTTCTACAGCACATTCTTTCTTTTCCTTTCCATTTTTGAGGTTGTGCAAGTGCCAGGGCTCCAACCATGCAGGAAACATGAAATCATATCCTGCTTAGCCTCACTATCTTGGGGCACAAATCTATCTAAGAAAAAAGGGTAGCACAGTTTCAAACCCACGAGTCCACCATATAAGAGGGTTGTGGGTGTCACCAAAAAAGACCAATTTTTGTAACCATATAGATCATCAATTTAAAATTGTAAACTGAAAATTGTGCTGTTTGGCAGAAAATGCCTTTGTTTTTCAGCCTCATTTAGTGTCATTATTTTTAGTTCTTTCTAGCTAACTTAACTTGCTATATCAAAAACTTATATAGGTATAATAAATTTACATGACTTATCCTGCTTGTATGTTGTTTTTCAAGGTTACTTGTAGATATGCAAAACAGACTAGCATCTGAAATGTATACCTTAATTGTAAAAACTATGTGTTTTGTTTTTAGTTGTTTTCTGGTGTGGATAATGTTTTCAGTTGTATCTTAGGTCCGCCACACTCGTTTGATATTCCTTTTGTCTTTTTCCTTTCTATCAACTTTACACATTTTTTATGTTGCGACAGTATCAAGTTATCAAACATAATTGGAAATTTAGGATGATTTCTGCAGAATTGTTTCTTTTAATGAAAATATATGCTTATGTTCCTAATAAAGTATATGCCAATTAAAACTTGAAGGATTACGTGATAGAAATAATATCAAGAAGTACTAAATAAGTAAGGCTTTCTTCTTCTTTGGCTTTCTTATTCCTATTATATGATTTGGACATTTATCTCTGCCTTCACAAAAAAGGAAACTAGAAGAATTATTTATGGATTCATATACAATTTTCTCATTGGTCTTAGGTAACGTTTGAAAACACATTTTTGCATTAGCTTATTGTGTTAAGCACTTATAGCTTATTATATTTGCAAACCAAACAAACTTTTCAATCAAATTCCAAAAACTTCAAATTGTACAGCTTAAGAATGAGCTAGCTTTTCCTTGTAAATAAAGGAACCAAAAGTTTCTTACTTTTCTCCCATTATAGATCCTTCTAGTAGCTTTTATCTAATGCTTGGAAATGTGATTGGTAATATCAATTAAAAGCCTAACGGTTTTGTATATTGCATTTCCGTGGCTGTTATGAATATTGAATTCGTTCTTTTTAAAGTACTTTTATATAGATGTTCCGGCTCTTGTCACTTACCATGGTTTCACTAGTTTTGTTCTGTTTATTTTCTTGTACTCGAACCATGCTTTCTTGTGAACTGTATGCCAAGAAATATTAGGTGGCTGATATGAGCCATCTTTTTATTTTCTAAATAACAGAAGATGTTCCTAATTTATTACTAAATTATTTATAATTGTGATGAAATGCCGTTGGTCAACAGTATCATTACAGAAATATAATTTATTAGAAGTGCAACTTAGGTTAACTTCTGGACAGTCCTAAACGAATAATTTGTTTGAATTGTTTGATACATTTTCGTATTTTACGACTAACATACATAACTTTATTTTTTCATGATTACAACGTTGTTTAACACGATTGAAACTGATTTAACTAGAAAATATACATTTAAATTTTACAATGCATTGAAAAGCATACTAGCAAAAAACCAGTTGTGCATGAAAATACTTAAATATTATATGTATTATGATTAAAATAATTTAAATACAAAAACTATAATATAATAGAAAATTATGATTTAAAGATTTGAGGTAATAGACAACAAAACTGAGTTTAATATTTCAGTTGACGTGTCATGTGTCAACGAATCAATTACGTTAAGTTCAAAGAAACTAAATGGCCAAGTTGTTTTTGACTTCTCCATGTGCATAATTCAGTAAAAAATCCATTATATATCGTTAAATATATGCTTGGATATTGATGTAAAGTGGAAGATATTCTTGTTCTAGACATCCTGCGAAACATGTTTCAGAGAAAATAATGTCACTGTTGAGGCAATGTACAGTTAAGTTTTAACCTTTCTGTAGTCATTTGTTGTTACTTTTTAGAGCATATAACAAGTGGCTATTTTATTATTATGGTAATCATCGAACAATATTTTAAAAACCAATTGTATGCTCTAAAAAACTAATTATGCCCATGCCGAAGTAACAGCCTAAAAATTGCCGTCTTTTAGTGTAAGATCAATGCCTCAATGATCATCATCCTGCTCTCGTCTTGGTACAACACTTTTCTTGACCAAGAATATTAAGTATTCAGTAGAAATCATATAAATTTGTATGATCCAAACAGATTTAGTCTATCTGAATAAAAAAAAACTTAATATTCGTCTTATTTAAGCTAATGACAATCATGTCAGTGAATGTGAAACCTCATTGGCTATTGGCTATCGGCTATGATCATTAGTGTGGTTCAGTTTATATAGATGCTTGATCATGATGTAAACTGAACTGAAATATATTCATGACAAAGTACTCAAAAGTACTCTTAAGTCAAGCATCTTCATAACACTTCCCAGCTAGCAAACGGCAGAAGAATTTTCTCTTCCCCCTGTGTGTGTATACACCTGCACATGCGGAAGACATGGAACCAAACCATGGGAAGGAGAGCTGTAAAAAGAAGCTTTGCAATTAGAAGTGGAAAACTTTACGTAAGAAGGTGAGACACTTTTTTAATTTGAAAATTAGAAAGGGAAACAAATGCTAGTAACAGTATATAGGAAGACATCAGAAATTTCTATAAAACGAGGATAAAGTGGAATTCTGCCTCCTTGTAGATTCTTGATTTAGCAATTATCACCATCCCTCTAAACAGATCATATATTAAGATACGTGTCATTTGTATTCAAACACATCTCATACTTGTTTAAAAACATGAATTCATGCCCATAGGAAGTGATTTAGTTTTATGCTGTGCTGTCAACCAAACACAGGCTTCCTCCTCAACCAGGGCTTGGGACCGGTCCTGTGGTGTTAGCCTCTACACAGTCAGATTTGGTTTAAAAACATGGTACTATCAATAAATAATTGTAATCATGTCAAACTATGCAAAATATTGTTGAAAATAAGATGTACACTATCACCATACAGATAGGAATGGTTTGTTTGTTATATGTGAGATAAGAAGTATGCCTTGGGTTCGTGCAATTTGACACCCTTTGTCACATAATAAGGTTTTTAGTGTGCAACGTAATATCTATTTTTCAAACAAGAAAAAGAAGTATGCAACATAGTATCTATTATTGCAAAGATCTATCACACTAGTCCATGCGATTTTATTGGAATCCAAATTCTCAAGCGTGGAGCTTGAAAATCACATGATCATTTTGTTTTTTATTTCCCAATCCTCTATGTATAATAATAATTATTTAGAATTAGCATCAACGTTGGTAGTTCTTATAGTTTAGTAAAGACATTAGATATATAACCACCTCCAATTTTTTGGGATTACAAAAACATTTGCACAATCAAATTGGAAATGGAAGATTTTCAGATTTTAAATCCTACACATGAAATGCTCAAATTGGGATATACCACGAGATTGGGAGCCATTGGATTGGACCACGAGGGTGAGGATGTCTGAGGATGCAGCCGAAGGGCTGGAGTACTTGCATGACATTGCAAATCCTCTAGTTACTTACCATGATTTCAAGGTGTCTAATATACTTCTCGATGAACACAACAACCCAAAGCTGTCAGATTTCAGGCTTGTGAAGCATAGTAGTTACTTACCTATGGCTACGGTGCTCGAGTGTATATGCTGACCGAGCAGTTAATGATAATGTCTGATGTCTACAGCTTTGGGGTTGTCTTCCTTGAGATAATCACAGGAAGCAGAGCTATCGACATTTCAAAACCAACATCCAAGCAATATCTTATCCATTGAGTAAGTTGAATATCAATCTTCTAGTTTTTGGATTGGAGTGTTGCTGAAGGAATCGATAGCTTTGTGATAAAGAGTGGAATAATTACACCAACCATTGACGTCAATTTTATAGTTTGATGATATTCTTATCTTATGATGGATTCAAAAGAATGTATTTTTTTTGTTGCAACTTAGGAGGCTGAGCCACTTTTCAATGACAAGAGCTAGTTTGTGTGGATGGCAGATCCTTTGCTCCAATGAAAGTTCCCTTTGAAGGCACTGGCTGTTGCAGCGATGTGCCTCCAGGAGGAAGTGAGCATGCAACCGCTCATTAGCGACGACGTCACTGCTATGGAATATCTTGCCAAGCTCCTGATGGTATTCCTAAATCTCTATGGTCTTCAATACCATCAACTCCCACGTCTGTCGAGGAGAGGAGATCTGCCAGTGAGGAAGATGTTGAGGGGGTTTCGTGACGCTCATGGACAACGACTAATGGTGCTAGTGTTTCATTTGTTGAGAGGAGAGAAAGGAACCGAGGAAATGTGATCCATCAGTAGATAAAGGACTTGTATTACCAGCCCTTTAATCTAAACAAGTTTGTCTGATGCAGCAACATAATGCTTGTCTCTGATGTCTATGGCATGATTCCTTCTAGATGGCATTGATTTTCCCCACAAGCTCTGATTTAGTATTCGAGTTGTTAATGGTTCTTACTTCTTTGATAACAGACAATTAGACGTCGACATCTATAATGACACAAGTGAAAAACCTGTAATCACATGGGAAACAAAGAAAAATATCATGTCAACAGTAATATATTAGTGCATGATGATGGTAAACTATGTGATGTCATTTTATTATATGTTTAAAATAGCAATTTGAGCTTTTTAAATTTTGAAAAAGGTAAATTTCATAATCTATATTTTTTGCTTAGGATTTGGTGTGAAATCATATTGATTGCAAGATGAGAGCTCAAATTTACAAAAGTTTGTTAATTCATTAATAATCAATAGTGGGAAGTTTCTAAAAGTTTGCTAAAAAATGATAACAATCTTGATTCAAGCGTTAATCCCTTGAGAGTTCATAATCTTGATTATCGTTATACTATTGTACATTAAAAAAAACTAATTTGGTTGATTATTGAAAAATCCATAATACACATATTTAGTGATAATTCTTTTATATTTAATTGAATTTATTGTAAATGATTAAAAAATTAGAATTGACTCTAACTTCAAATCATCCATTTTGCAAAAATAAGTTATAACCCAATAATTCTACTATCTTGAATTATGAATAGAGTTTATCATGTCAGAGATCTGTGGTTTAGATTGTAGTCAACGTAAGATTATGGCAGAATGTCAATGTATATAATCTAAACCAAAGAGAGTCTTAATCCATCGTTAAAATGAAGCTAACTCGCAATGGACTATTAAATTTCAAGTAGCAGGTTTGTGTCCTTTCATTCCTTGTATATTAGGAGTTACTTAGGAATAACAAAGTCAAGATGTATACGCAAACAAAATCTGAAATTTCATTTCTCTTGCAATTAAAAAATATTGACAGCAATTTTGCTCAATGCCTAACCAAAGTGCTGGTTCTAAATTCTAATGCCTTTTTTCCTTCAACTGAGTGAAGATTTGATGGATCAGATAATAAAAAAGATGGATAACAGCATTGTCCACTATATTTATCTATTTTCTACTTTGCCGCTTCAACTTAACAAACTCTCCTGCCAAAAATCTTATCAAATTTTATCATGATTCTTTGAACAATATGGAGAATCAGGAGACGTGATATTGTCCCATATGTTTCAGAAAAATTCCTTCTGTTAGATATTGATTTGTAATTCTAATTTGGTTCTCATTTTTGATACTTGTTGAGGACTCTAAGGTCTGAGATTCTGTAATATTTTGACATGACATTGTTCTTTCTTGACTTTTTTGGCCTCTAAAATATCAAACTCTTCAACCGTTAACAAAAAAAAAAAAAGAAGAAGCATGATTCAATCAGCACATGCTACATAAACTCTGCTCGGGCATTGACCATGGGCTCAAGACACATGATAAAAAAAATTAATCCTGCATTTACTGTTAAAGATTATGACAATTGATATGTAAAAAACTTGCCCATGTCCGTACTAAATGCTTCAGCAACATGCAAAATCTAGTGAAAGAAATTGAAGCTTATTATGCAAAAACAATAAACTTCAAGGCCATGTAAATGACGGTATGTGTGGCTTTGTCCAAATCTGATTAGGAAATGGAAATTATGACACATGCAGGAAGCACTTATAATACATGAATTTCCAAACATGATCTACTAACATTATAGGGACACAAAATTTATAAAGTGAACCAGCACATCCAAACCACCTTAAGGAACTACTGAAACTTGCCTGGTAACTTTTAATCTAGATTGATCCATTTTATCATGATACTACAGTGATTAAGTACCAAAACAATGTTTTTAATATTAGAAATGCATTTACAATTGAAAGAGAAGTAATACTAAACATACATTCGACATCCAAGTAGACCCAAAAAAAAAGATAATGTGGTCTATCAAAGTAGCTAGATATAGAGGAACATTTCCACTAAATTGATCAATAGATATTTGCCTATTCCTTGAAGCCAAATGGTGTAAAGATCAGCATCTTCAAGATTGTGTCATCATGAAACAATTCTTCATTCTCATTTATGCAAAAAATCCTCGACTGTATTCAGATCAAGGATGTTTACAACTGAGTTCTTCAATAAAAATTAAATCAACCTCAGCTACATAGGTTCTACATAGCTTCATTCTCGTTCTCATTATCGTTTTGTCTATTCAAATGTCGAATGCTAGCTGTTTAGTATTGCTTCTTTTCGCTATTGCAGGTTTTAGTAGTTCCTTAGCCTTTAGACTTTGTTTGGTTCGTAAGAATTGTAATTCTAAGTGAAGTTAAAATTCCTGGAATTGAAAATTTTAATGTTTGATTGTTAGAATTTTTAATTCTTGAAATTTAATTTGTTCTCTCCAAAGTATTTACGTGTATTTACCTTTTAATTATGGAAGAAAAGAAATTAATAGATTTGATATTCCAAATTATTTAGTGGAAAACCAATTCCTCGTAATTCTACCAATTTTACAGTTGAACTATCAAAATTGAATCAACGAATGAAAACTAAATACATCATTGAAGAGGAAGCCTACCAACTCCATCTAATTTACTCCAATTCCTTCAAACCAAAGAGGCCTTAAGGCATAATTTGATGAACCAAATGTTGAAATTAAGGAAGGAATGTAACTAGATTATATTGCACTCCTTGATTACAACCAACCAAACATGGCCTTAAGGTGATTTCCATGTGTTGGTTATGTTTATAAATTTTGTCGCTATAATGTTAGTAGATCATGTCTGAAAATTTTTGCATTATAAGAACTTCTTGCATGTGTCATGGTTTCTACTTCCAAATCAGATTTGGATGGAGATACACATATTTTCATTTGCACGCCCTTGATGTTTATTGTTTTAGCACAAAATTTTACTGCAAATAAACTTGAATTTCTTTAACTAGATTTTGCATGTTGCTAAGCATTTAACACGGACTTGGCTAGTTTTTCATATATCAAATTGCAAACATTTTCCTTACTACTTTGTAGTATTTTCTATCAATTCATATATCATTTGTCTCATGTTGAGGAAACCAATTCATATATCATTTTCCTTACTATTCTGTAGTATTTTCTGTCAATGCGTGTTACACGGTGTATCCGTATGCACTTTCTTTTCCGTCAAACTTCAAAGATACACGGCATGCAACCTTTTCACCCTCCCATTCTTGGACCAAAAAAACTATAATCGGCACCCAAGGCCATTACTCAGTTGAAGTGAATCAAATTTCACTTAGTATTTTTCCTTTTTTTTTTTCCTTTTTTTTTAAAATCGATAGATATATATATTTTTTCTCTCATGACGCAAGAATGTGCAGATGGATCCAAGTTAACATAATTTCATTCAGTTCATATCTCAAAAATGATACAATACTGCTACCATTAAAGGTGCACATGGGTCTAAGTTAACATAAAAATCGAATAAATATGACTCATTCATATGAATTGAGTTGGATTAGGTTTGTTTTTATCATAGATTGGATATGGATTCCTTTCTTCGGATTGGATTGAGTCTTCCATCACTTTCAGCTGCCACGCATGGGCTCAATATCAAGGATCTCTTTCTTTCTTTCTTTCTTTCTAATGTTGCATTATTTGTCATCAGTTGAGATCATTTTCTTCACCAAATGGTATTTTTTCATCTTTTTCATTTTCTAATGTTGCATTAGGGAATCTAAGGTGATTCTTAATCCTTTACTTGAGACCATTTTCTTCACTAAATACTTCAAACACAATTAGATTGTTGGACGCAGAGCACCTTCCATTACTTTACTTCAAACTGCTAGTTGGATGAGTTTTTCATGTGACTCCGAGGTACGCTTCTCCAACTTCCTAATAAGTCGTTTTCTTCAAACGACTTCTTGTACTCGATCGGTACTCCACTTGTTTTAAATTGATAAGACTGCTTAACCTCCTCCGATAAAAAAGATAGATAGATAATGATGATGTGCATAATTTATACCCTTTTCCTTAGATTCCATAATTAATAAAAACCAAAACTTATGATAAGGAATTAATAGCACACTATAGTAGATATTTCAAAAATGAAAACACAACACTAGCCCATAGTGGATAGCCAACAACTAGTTATGCTTGGGAAAAGGAAATTCTAAAATCTTATTGTGATTTGCTTCCTATATAATCGAAGAAGACATCTTTGTCTGCGTTTTCTTTCTTTCTCTTTCCATGTGATTTAAGTAACACTTCAATCTGTTGTTATAGGTTAAACACTTAAACCTATAATATGTTGTTGTTACGTTATTTTGGAAAATGCTACAAGAAAGTGTCTTGCATGTGCTTTTGATTGAAATGCAACAACTGTCAATTAAATATACTAGATGATCTTTATACATATAGGTTTCTCAATCGACTTCTATATATTTTTTTAATTTTCAAATTCTTTCACGATCAGTACCGCCTACAAGTCTAGATCTGCTTAGTCCATGAATCAATAAGAGTGGGAAGCTGATTTTATCACCAATTCACTCATCAATTTAATCAGCCCTGACCATAGATGTTTTGTATCAAATGTATGTCCTGATCTTTTTAAAGTAACAAATATCTTGCATATTAAAATTAGAAAGGGTAATTTTAATTTTCCTATTATTGTTTCCTACTAAAAGCCTAAAAATACACATGGTAGCCACGTTTCCCTAGTCAACTGAGAACAGTCTTTAGATATTGCTAGATCTTAATTCATGTTTCATAGTTATACCTTTTAGACTCTACATGTTCTTGTGAAATTGCTTTTGTTCTTTTCTATTTTCAATCATATTGTAATAGAAGATGTGTTCTTTTTGCCTTACAATTCCTTCCTCTTCACTGACTCCTCGTGGGATTGTCTTTTGTTGTCTTATAAATATTCAAAGGTATGGTTTTAAGTAGAAGATATTTCAATTGGAATCCACAATTAGAACATATTTGACATTCTTTAACATGATATAAGATACTTCCAAGTTTTTTTTGATTTTATTGTCTACTTAGAATTTCTTTTTTGACCATATATCATTTGAAGACTTTTAAATTTTGTGTTCTTGTTAACTTAACTATATAATAAGCTGTGGCCTGTGGCTTAACAAGTAGTCTT
>JAMKQA010004121.1:0-17462 GCA_024699735.1 Posidonia australis | reverse complement strand
CTCATTATCTTTCTGGGTCCAGGTTCGGCATACCGATTTTGGCTTCGGTATACCGAAATCTCCTGATTCGGTATACCAGACCATTTCGGCATACCGTTCCCCACTGATTCGGCATACCGATTTTGGCTTCGGTATACCGAAATCTCCTGATTCGGTATACCGGACCATTTCGGCATATCGTTTTCAGGACAGATTTAAAATCGTCTAGCCAGAACGGTTGACCGTTTTCCCACGGTCGTCCGAACCTATCAAGTGGGACAGTCGCTGGAGGCATTTCGGTATGCCGAATCCAATTCGGCATACCATTTTCTGCGATTGTAGAAAACGATCCAAGCCTCCGCCACCCTTTTCTCCCCAAAGTGGGAGTAAGGATCGGAATCCTCAAACATGCCACTAAAAATCTAAATAAAACACGAGGTGTAGACCTCCAAGTCTACTTCAAAACCCCCAAAACAAATCACAAATCCATTAAGCATGCTGTTCACACGAAAATCAACAAGGCATGAAGCTCAAATACTAACACTGTAGCATGGTTTCCAAATCATCCACAAAAATCACACAAAAGCCCATAAATCAGCATGATATCAACATAAACATGCTAAACATCACATTCTCATCATTTCTACATATTTAGCATAATTTTCCATGCATTAACTCAGATTTTGCCCTAATTTGGCATGCTCTATAAGCGAAGAAGGAGAGGAGATGGGAACGCGTACCAGGCTCCGGTGAGCTCCCCGCGTGCCCGACGCGCTCTGGCGAGGCTTGGTGCAAGCTCTCCTCAGCTCACATGACCTCCAAAAACCGCGACCCTCCTCAACCTCCTCACTGGCACTCGCCCTCCTACTTGCTCTCCCCCGCTCGCAGCTCGTGGCTTCCAATCACAGCCACCGCACCGCCTCCTCTTAAAGCTCTCCAGCGCGCCTGCCATCCCAGAATCCCGCCGGCGCTCACAGCTACACCAGCACTGGATGGAGGGGACGGGACGAGCAGCTGTCTCCCCCGCTAGGTCTCACGGGATCGGGGAAAAGGACGCGGCAGGTCACGGGTTGTCGTTGGCTCCCCTTTGACCGGGTCCAAGCCCATGTGGCACACATGGGTCCCAAGGCACAAACAGGCCCACCAGCCAAAAACACACCACAAGGGAGAAACCAAGGGCACAACACACAGGGAAGAACCACAACCAACCAACTCAAACTGAATTAACCATTAATAAACCATATACAATAATTACAAGAAATCCATGGTTTATATAAATTGGAAAATTCCAAGCACAGATGTTACAAAGAATGATGCGCGCGGAGGAGGAGGTGGCTGTCCGCGTGGTTTGCCGACAGGGGTGCTTCGCCAGGGCTGCGTTGGAGTGTGGGGAGAGTCGCTGGTGTGCGGGGAGGCTCACCGGAGAGGTACGCGACCCCTCCTTTCACTTGTTCTGCTTTATCTTGAAAATGAGTTAATTGCTTGAAAATGATGAAAAAATGCATGTAAAATCATAGAAAAATAGGGGAATCGATGAGAATGAGTTGAATAGTATGAAAACATAGATATCATGCATTTAGGATGGAAATTGGTAGGAATATACGAGATTTTGGGCTGAAGGCTATAGTAGCCATTTTGAGTCTCATCCCTTTGTGATTTTCGTGTGAATTGTATGGTTGATGGTTTGATGAACGGTTGTGCGGTTTTGAAGTAGACTCAAGGGTCTACATCTCATGATTTATTGGTAATTTGTGATGTGTGTTTGGAGGGTCCGACGGTAGCTCCCACTTCCGACGATTTCGTCGATCGAAATAGGGGAATGCCCTGGTTGCGGGAAATTCTGTATGCCTAATTGAATTCGGTATACCAAAATCCTAACAGATTAAGCCAGGATACCTAGTTTCGGTAGGTCGAAATCACCGGGTTGACTGAATCAAGGATTTTCGGTACACCGAAAATGTTTGGTGTGCCGAACTAGAGATTTTCGGTATGCCAAACCTGAGTTTCGGTCTGTCGATTTTGCCCTGGCCCTAATATATATAAATGAGATTATAAAATGAAAAGAAGAGGTTTAAAATGGACATGAGCATATGTTAATGATATTTTCCCCATGTAAATGACTTAGAAGAATATTGAACCCAAATAAACGTATTTGGGAGTGGTTCTGGGTTTAAGGCCCTAAAAATGAATAAAAGAGAATAAATGTGTGGCTTTTGTGTAATTTTGGGCACAAGACCCAATTTATGATTTTTAAAGCATGATTTTTCATGGATTGAGTTGGGATCCCAGAAGAGGGTCAGGTGTTGCATGGAAACAGATCCCTGCAACGAAAAAGATTGAAATGGAAATGGTTTTGAAAAGGAAAACTTAAAGAGTTTTGAAAATGAAACACTAATAATGTGTTAAGGAGCCACAGGGGTTGGTGTCGACAATATGGTAGGGTGTGTGAGGCTCTAATGAAACCAGTTGCCAGATACGACTATGGTTGTCGAGCTTGAGATGGTGTAGGCTGAGCCTAGGTTATTGAACCTAGTTGTTCGGGTCACCGAGCTCGTGACGGTGTAGGCTGAGCCTAGGTTATTGAACTTAGTTGTTCGGGTCACCGACGGTGTAGGCTGAGTCTGGGTCATTGAACCTAGTTGTTCGGGTCACTGATGGGACGTCAGACAAAGACATATCCCCGTGCATATATGAAAAAGATTGAGGCCGGTTGGCCGGGGCGGTGGCATCCCTCACGGGGAATTTCACTACTGCAGTGCAGGAAGGTAGGGGAAATAATGTCCTCGCCTACTGCTTGTGTGCCTGATTACTCATGATCAAGGTAACATCAGTAAAGAAAAGTGGAAATGAATAAGAAAAGTGTGATTTTGGGAAGAAATCCCAAGTATTGAAAAAAAAGGGGCATGTTTTGGAAAATGATTTCCAAATGTTTTAAAAGAAAATGCAAAATGTGAGTTTCTGAAAAAGAATGTGAATTGGAATAAATTTCCAAATGTTTTGAAAAGGAAAGATGAGTTTTGAAAAGAGTATGGATTTTGGGATCAAATTCCCAAGCGATTTCAAACAAAAGGAGAAAAAGAATGAAATTTTAAAAGGAAAAGTGGATTTTCAAAAGAAAACTAAACTTTGAAAATTAAAAGCTAAGTTTTTAATAGTTTTACGGAGATTTTGTGGTTTGTGTGTTTGAAGCGCGTACTGGGTGACTTAGATGTCACTCACGCGTACTTGTTTGGCTTTGAAGTACAGTTTGCGTGCAGCTGAGTTCCGATACAGGAATGGGAGCTTCTAGCCACACATTATTTCCTAGAGGTGAGCCTTAGTTACAGTTATTTAATTTTACTATAATTAGTGTAATTTTGTTTTTGATATTATGATTTAGGTAACGTGCTTGGGTTCGTGCCGTTATAGAGTGGTATCAATGCTAAGGTTACAACTAGTGTACCGGCTTGGTGATGTCCGGTCTAGTGGCTCCCTAGGACAGCACAATGGAGAGTCGTGAACCTGAATTTTTGGGTTGTTGTGTTTTGTTGTGTTGGTAGGAAGATGTCTCGCCAAGGCCGTTGTCATGGCAAGACCCCTATACTTGACTTCGACACGGGAGAGAGTAGTGCATGGAGGGGTATGAGACGAGAGTTTGGCGAGATGATGCGGGGTTTTTCCTAGTTCGTTGGCAGTAGCAGCTGGGATGAGGCAAAGGGAGACCCATGGATCAAGCAGTTCTGCCAGCTTGGTGCACCAACTTTTGATGGGTGCGGCACACCAAAGGAGTGTGAGGCTTGGTTCCTGGAGGTGGAGAAGATCCTAGAGGGGATTGAGTGTCTAGCGGAGAAGTGGGTTTGGATCGCGACATTCCAACTCAAGGGTGCTGCGGATCAATGGTGGAGGATAGTGCACCGCACCAAATTCCCGAATGCGGACCTACTGATGATCTCTTGGGAAGATTTTTGAGGGTATTCTATGAGAGATTTTTCCTTGAGCATGAGAGGGATAAGCTGGACAGAGAGTTCAAGAACCTGAAGTAGGGAAGCGAGACTGTGGCAGAGTATGAGTCGTCTTTCCTTCGACTGGAGTAGTTCTCTCAGGCTGTAATTTCTGAGAAGAATAGGGCCAAGAGGTTCATGGAAGAGCTGAACCCTGTGCCGAGATCTAGAGTTATTGGCTTCAGATGCCAGACCTTAGTGGATGCTGTTGAGCTTGCAAGCTGCTATGTGATCGTAGGCTGTTCCAGAAAGAGTATCTTGAGACGGAAATGGGGAGAAAGTTGGTCTCTTGACCTTCTGTCTCTCGACCCTCCGTTTCTCGATCGTTAGTGACTGAGCGCCAAGTTCGGGGATTTCTGGCAGCTCTAGGAAGAAGTGGAAACAACGGTCTACATCTGGTAGAGATGAGAGCATGGGTTTCGGCCACGCAGGGTTCAGCAGTGGCCCACAGTTGGGACTGGGCTATGCCTGTGGCAAGAAGGGGCATGTAGCGGCGCAGTGTTGGCACAGGCAGAGGAATTTAGACAGTATAGTATGCTACAACTGCGAAAAGTCCAGGCATTACCAGAAAGACTGTCTCAGTCAGCCGAAGCCAGCAGGAGGTGCGCCACGTCAGCCTACCAAGGGGAGAGTGTTCTCTATTGCTGCCCTTGATGCTGGTCCATCTGGAGATGTGGTAGAAGGTGAGAATTAGCATGGCTGTATTATTTAAGTCTTGTCCTGTAATAATGGATCCTATGTGTAATTAACACTATTTCTTATTATGATTATGGTTATGGTGTGTTGATTATAGGATCTTTTCTTGTGGCTGACCGGATGGCCCGAGTCTTGTTCGACTCTGGGAGTTCATTTTCTTTTGTCTCTGAATCATTTGCCTCTGAGATCGGGACTAGACCAACCAGATATCTCCATGCTAGATTGTGTTCTCCCAATGGAGCAACGACAACTAGGTGGAATGCCATGGAGAACACAATCTAGCATGGAGATATTTGAGACCGATTGATATGCAGTTGAGGGACAGGAATTTTCAGGCCAGTTTGATTCTAATGGACATGTAGGATTATGATGTTATCCTGGGAATGGATTGGCTGGCACAACATTCAGCCATGATAGATTGTGTCAAGAGAAGAGTTTTGACAGAGTGTCCAGGCCAAGGCTGGTGTATGGTACAAGGCACTAGACCAGGTGAGCCTAGAAAAGTGATTTCTGCTCTCAAGGCCTATCATCACTTGGCTAGAGGCAGTGTATGTTATTTGGCCTATGTGACAGTTTCTACTTCGCCTATGTTTGAGATTCAGGACTTGCTGATGGTGCTGGAATATCCCGATGTTTTTTCCAGAGCAATTGCCTAGAATGCCACCGCACAGAGAAGTGGAGTTTGTGATTGATTTGGTGTCGGGATCAGGTCCTATTTCCAAGGCTCCATACAGGATGGCACCTGCGGAGTTAATGGAGCTCCGGAATCAGCTGCAGGAACAGATTGATAAGGGTTTCATTCGTCCCAGTGTTTCACCTTAGGGAACACCAGTTCTGTTTGTTAAGAAGAAGGATGGTTCACTTCGGTTCTGTATAGATTACCGGATGTTGAACCAGATCACTGTAAAGAACAAGTATCCACTGCCCAGGATCGACAATTTGTTTGACCAGCTGCAGGGAGCATCGGTGTTTTCTAAGATAGATTTGAGATCAGGTGAGCCAGATGTACAGAAGACAGCCTTTCCCACCCGTTATGGACAATATGAGTTTTTGGTTATGCCATTCGGGTTGACGAATGCTCCGGCTGCTTTTATGGACCTGATGAATAGGGTGTTCAGGCCCTATTTGGATTAGTTTGTGATCATCTTTGTGGATGATGTTCTGGTATATTCTTCAGATGTTCAGACACACCGGAGGCATTTGAGGATCATACTGGAGACACTGAGGCAACATCAGCTTTATGCTAAGTTCTCCAAGTGCAAGTTTTGGCTGGAAGAGGTGTCTTTCCTTGGTCACATTATTTCAGGAGAAGGCATCAAGGTAAATTCAGCCAAAGTGGAGGCTGTGAGCAGTTGGGCCAGACCGAAGACAGTAACGGAGATTAGAAGTTTTCTCAACCTGACAGGATATTATAGGAGATTCATCCAAGATTTCTCCAAGATTGCTGCACCGTTAATTAGACTGACTAGAAAGGAAGTGCACTTTGCCTGGGATTGGTAGTGTGAGGAGAGCTTCAATGAGTTGAAGGCTCGTCTGGTATCAACCCCAATTTTGACTTTGCCCTCTGGGAGTGGCGGTTTCACGGTCTATAGTGATGCCTGTGGAACTGGTTTGGGGTGTGTGTTGATATAGCATAGTAGGGTGGTGGCGTATGCCTCATGCCAGTTGAAAGATCATGAGAAGACTTATCCCACCAATAATTTAGAAATGGCAGCTGTTGTATTTGCCTTGAAGATTTGGAGGTATTATTTATATGGCGAACAGTTTGAGGTGTACACAGATTATAAGAGTCTGAAGTACATCTTTACTCAGAAGGATTTGAATCTGAGACAGAGGCGCTTGGTGGAGTATATTAAGGATTATGATTTCAGTTTGTCGTACCACCTAGGGAAGGCAAATGTGGTTGCAGATGCTCTAAGCAGGCTTTTGGCACGGTGCTAAATTTTTGTACTGCCTTTCACCCCTAGATGGATAGCCAGAAAGAGAGGACCATCCAGACACTCGAGCACATGCTGAGGACCTGCACATTGGACTTTAGTGGTAGCTGGGAGGATCACTTACCTCTGATTGAGTTTGCATATAATAACAGTTACCACGTTAGTATTGGTATGGCACCGTATGAGGCATTATATGGCAGACCCTGTAGGACACCCACTTGCTAGAGTGAGGTGGGTGAGAGACAGTTAGTTGGGCCCGAGATCGTACAACAGTAAGAGGGCAAGGTGGATCTGATCAGGAAGAAGTTGTTGTCTGCCCAGAGTCGGGAGAAGAGCTATGCTGATAGGAGGCGGAGACCTCTGGAATTCGAGGTACGAGACTTCATTTTCTTGGAGGTGTCACCAATCAAGGGTGTGATGTGGTTCGGTAAGAGAGGCAAGTTGAGCCCAAGATATATCAGACCGTACCGGGTTACCAAGAGGTTGGTGAGGTGGCATACAGACTAGATCTGCCTCTAGAGTTGGCTGGTGTGCACAACACCTTCCATGTATCGATGTTGAGGAAGTGTTTGGCTAATGTGTCTCAAGTGATACTAGTGCAGCCGGACGAGCTGCAGGAGGACCTGTCTATGGTTGAGAATGTAGTTCAGATACTAGACAGAAAAGAGCAAGTCCTCAAGAATAGAGTGATTCCATTGGTGTTATTTCAGTGGCAACACCACGGTACAGAGGAGGCTACTGGGAGCGTGAGATGGACATCCAGAGGTAGTACCCCTATTTGTTTTGCTAGAGCTGAATTTCGAGGTCGAAATTCTTTTAAGGGGTTAGGATGTGACAACTGGGTCAGATTATCCATTTTTAATTGTAAACCATGTAATTAATTGTAATATTGTATAAATAGTTTATTAATGGATAATCTGTTATTTCTTGGATGTGTGAGAGTTGGGTTGGCTTTCTATACTCCTGTTTGTGTTTTGGGACTAATGTGGAGTCCAATTTGAGGATGCACAGTCGTCTTGGTTTGTGTGCCCGTTTCTTCCTCTTTTCTTTCTTTCTTTTTCTCCTTCTCTCATTCACGAGCTCACCTCACCCTGTCTTCTTCCTCTACTTCCTCCACCAGCTCGTGCCACTAACGACGCTGGCCCGTGCCTTCTCGTCTTCTTCGACGTGATAGGCGGCCGACGTGACGCGGGAGGAGGAGATAAAAAGGGGCAGGGCTGAGTGGAAGAGGGAGGGCTGAGACTCGAGAAGGAAGAGAGAGAGGAAGAACGACACGTGTGGAGGAGGTGGTGGCTGTCCGCGTGGTTCGCCGACAGGGGAGCTTCGCTAGGGCTGCGCCGGAGTGCGGGGAGAGTCGCCGGTGTGCGGGGAGGCTCGTCGGAGAGGTACGCGACCCCTCCTTTCCCCCTGTTCTGCGTTATCTTGAAAACGATTTAATTGCATGAAAATGATGAAAAATGCATGTAAAATCATAGAAAAATAGGAGAATTGATGAGAATGAGTTGAATAGCATGAAAACATAAATATCATGCGGTTAGGATGGAAATTGGTAGGAATATATGAGATTTTGGGATGAAAGCTACAGTAGCCGTTTTGAGTCTCATCCCTTTGTGATTTTCGTGTGAGTTGTATGGTTGACGGTTTGATGAACGGTTGTGCGGTTTTGAAGTAGACTTAAGGGTCTACACCACATGATTTATTGGTAATTTGTGATGTGTGGTTGGGGGGCCGATAGAGGCTCCCACTTTCGGCGATTTCTTCGATCGAAATAGAGGAATGCCCTAGTTGCGGGAAATTCGGTATGTCGAATTGAATTCAGGATACCGAAATCCTGACAGATTAAGCCAGGATAATTGGTTTCGGTAGGCCAAAATCATCTGGTCGATCGAATCAAGGATTTTCGGTACATCGAAAATGTTCGGTGTGCCGAACCAGGGATTTTCGGTATGCCGAACCTGAGTTTAGGTCTGCCAATTTTGCCTTAGCACTAATATATATAAATGAGATTATAAAATGAAAAGAAAAGGTTTAAAATGGACATGAACATATGTTAATGATGTTTTCCTCATGTAAATGACATGAAGGAATATGGAACCCAAATAAGCGTATTTGGGAGTGATTCTCGGTTTAAGGCCCTAAAAATGAATAAAAGAGAACAAATGTGTGGCTTTTGTGTAATTTTGGGCATGAGACCCAATTTATGATTTTCAATCATGGTTTTTCATGGATTGAGTTGGGACCCCAGTGGAGGGTCAGGTGTTGCATAGGAAAAGATTTCTGCAATGGAAGGAATGGAAATGAAAATGGTTTTGAAAAGGAAAACTAAAAGAGTTTTGAAAATGAAACACTAATAATGTGTTAAGGAACTACGGGGGTTGGTGTCAACCATGTGGTGGGAGTATGAGACTCCAGTGAAACCAATTGCTAGATATGACTGTAGTTGCCGAGCTTGAGACGGTGTAGGCTGAGCTTGGGTCGTTGAACTTAGTTGTTCGGGTCACTGAGCTTGTGACGGTTTAGGCTGAGCCTAGGTTATTGATCCTAGTTGTTCGGGTCACCAACGGTGTAGGCTGAGCCTAGGTCATTGAACCTAGTTGTTCGGGTCACTGATGGGACGTCAAACAAAGACGTATCCCCGTGCATATATGAAAGAGATTGAGGCCGGTTGGCAGGGGCGGTGGCATCTTGCACGGGGAATTTCATCGCAGTAGTGCAGGGAGGTAGGGGAAATGATATCCTTACCTATTGCTTGTGTGCCTAGTTACCCCTGATCAAGGTAACATCAGTAAAAAAAAGTGGAAATGAATAAGAAAAGTGTGATTTTAGGAAGAAATCCCAAGTATTGAAAACAAAGGGGGGCATGTTTTGGAAAATGATTTCCAAATGTTTTAAAAGGACATGCAAAATGTGACTTTCTGAAAAAGAATGTGAATTGGAATAAATTTCCAAATGTTTTGAAAAGGAAAGATGAGTTTTGAAAAGAGTATGGATTTGGGATCAAATTCCCAAGCGATTTCAAACAAAAGGGGGAAAAAATGAAATTTTAAAAGGAAAAGTGGATTTTCAAAAGAAAACTAAACTTTGAAAATTAAAAGCTAAGTTTTTAATAGTTTTATGGAGAGTTTGTGGTTTGTGTGTTTGGGACACGTACTGAGTGACTTAGATGTCACTCACGCGTGCTTGTTTGGTTTTCAGGTGCAGTTTGCGTGCAACCGAGTTCTGATGCAGGAATAGGAGTTTCTAGCCGCACATTGTTTCCTCGAGATGAGTCTTAGTTACAGTTATTTAATTTTAATGTAATTAGTGTAATTTTGCTTGTGATACTATGATTTAGGTAACGTGCTTGGGTTTAGGGTGTTAGACATATTCATTGCATGAAACACACGGAGAAAGAGAAAAAAAAGGTATGATCACACATCTCAATCTAAATAAACTTCATCTCTACCCTAGATCTAGAAGATTAGCCATGCTTGATAGCATAAAACATTAAAATAAAAGAAGGGGAAGAAGGAGAAAGTGAAGACATAATTAAATAAAAAAACTTTTTATTGAAGGGAACCTGAGATTACACTGATGATCTTCAGGATCTCCCAAAATATAAGAAAAGAAAGAGAGTCCAAAACCTTCCTTCATAAATCTACATAAGGGTTCCTTTTATAGGCTTACAAGGACTTACTTATGTCAAAGACAAATCTGAATACAAAATTTAATCTTGAATTTTGAATACAAAATATTTACAAGTGAGAACCTTATCCAAAGAAGAACAAGTAAAAAATATATAGTGCAGGTGCTTGGGAGGCGTCGAATCTGCATCCGGGTGCTTGGGAGGTGTCCATGTCATCTAGGATCTTCTTTGACTTTTTCCACAGCTTGACTGATATTTTACCAGTATTTAGGCACATGGAAAATATGTGTTTGACCTCTTGACATAGCTCTAGAATTTTCCAAAAAAATCTCTTCTTTTCTAGCACAATTATTCTTTTTCCCTTTATTTTTTGTAGATTCCTTCTAAGCCCTCAAGTTCTACAAAATTTGCACAAACCATCTCGAGTAATATTATTTATATACAAAATAGACAAATATAGGAATAAAATATGTATGAATTATGAGTTAATCAATCTCCCACACCCATGCCCTCCTTTCCCTTTCGATCACCACTGTGGGGAGCTATTGTCGAAGAGTCAACCTGAATTAATGGCGTGTAGTTTCCTAGATGGGGTTGTCTGTCCAAATCCCTTACCACGATTATTCTCTCTATCCCAAGACATTTAATGCCCCAATCGCTAGTGGGGTGGTGTTATCTTTTCCATCTCTTTCTAAATCAATTAATATATCCCACTTTGCATTTAATGCCTATGTTAGGTTAGGCTCTCGTTCCCGTTTTTTCACAAAACCCAAATTTAAAAGATTTTGTTTTGGTTCCCGATAACTACGATACTTCTCATCTTTTCAGATCCTGCTATCTTCTACTGATACACCTTCCTTTTAACTAGCTTCTTGAGAAGCATGCTCGTTTTTCTCCCGTTTTGCCCTTTTATTCCTCCTTCTCGTTTAGGCTGGGAGGATAGTTGGATTCCGGCGAGGCGACGACGTGAGAGGACCCCCTTGCTCTCTTCTACACTAGAAACGATAGGTGCATCAACTGTGATTTTTGTAGTCATCTTAGGGCCCGTTGTAGAAATAGGGGAATTTGTTATACATGTAAATCTCCTAACCTTTCTGTGACTATTTGCAGATTCTTCTCTCCTAAGTCTGCTTACCGACATTCTTTCCTATTAATATTTTCTTATTGTTATAGTCTTCTCTTCAAACCCATCTAGAGTTCAATCATGGTCAGACTCATAGCTCAATATCTGATTGTTATTCCAACCTCCGACAAGGCTTATGAGCATCTAGAGTTTCTCTCTTCCTATGTTGTGGTTACTACTAATAGCAGTGACATCTCTAAGGAGGATTTAGTAGCTCATCTTTTAGCCCATTGGTTGTAAGATCAGGAATGGGAGGTCTTTTGGATTTCTAATTGCAAATTCCTGGTTAAGTTTCCTTCCCTTTCCCTGAGAGTTGAAGCATTGAACACAAGTTGGACCACTACTTCCAGCATCTCTTTATCCTTTGCTCCTTGGTCTATCAATTCAAATGCTGCCTACACTATTGATGATAAAGGGATTTAGATCAGTATGAAAGATATACCATATCACTTGTGGAGTGTCAACCTATTCTATAGAATGATAGTTGATTTTGCTGAGTTAGTAGAAGTGGATATGAGCAACGAACAAGTTTGTTTTCAAGGATATGCTAAACTAATAGTCAGGCTTCATTTAGGCAAGGATCTCCTTGAACTTAGGTATTTCTCCTACTCTAAGATTGTGTACCCCATTCGTTTTAACCGAGTTTGGGATATCTACTCTCCCCTTGTGTCCACCTTTGGCCCCCTATCTTGCTCCTTTAGCTATGGGTTCTTTTTGTACTAAGGGTCTCTGGAGGTCATATGGAAATTTCTTTTAGAGGTAATCACGATCGTAGGGGAGGTAGAGGTGGTAGAGGGTCTAACTCTGGGCACAATGTTTGAACTAGAGATCTATTTTGGAATATAGGCATGGGTCGTGCTCCTAGGCGTCGCCCTAATCCCTAGTCTATGAAAAAAGCACCCCCATAATCTAGTAACGCTAGTATCCTACCTAGGCCGTTATTTGGGAAATCCGACTATGCAATATTGTCTGGAACTATCTCCCAGACTACTCTTGATGGTGGTTGCCAGTAGCGTGGCATTGTCCCCCTTCCATCGTTGATGCCCATAGTCGCAAGGGTCTTATTCCAGTCTACTCTTTTGATTCTCTGACTTTCTATTCTCATATTGATCAAGGCAAAGCTTAGTTTCGAGCCTCATGATGCTATTAGTAGCCAATCCTTGTTGGCAGGAAATATTTCCAAGACTGTCTGTGTTTAGCCCAAGGCCTCCCTAAAGAAATCAAGGCTTCTGACGTCTAAAAGCCGTAAATCCAAGAAAACTTGCATCAAGGCCCTTCTTGTTGCCCTTAAGGAATTGGGCACGAAGGATTCAGACGTCGAGGCTAAAGAGACTTGTGACTCACATACTCTCCCTTGTTCCTTAAGCCCCTCTCTAGCGCGTCGCTTGAATAGTCAACACCATAGTCTTAATAAGCTAACTGCAGGTACTTATTTGAATCATACGTCTCTTTCTCCTTTTTTTTTCTTAGGATGAGGCATGGATCTTATGTCTCTAACTCTCATCCCTCTTCCCCCTTTAACCCCAAGGATTTCCGTTCCTTAGGGGTGGGGGATAACTATCCCCAAGATTAGCTGGTTGATTGTATTCTAAGGTGGAATACATATAAAGATTTTTTGGATTTTTGTTGAAATATTGGAATTACGCACAATAATACCTTTGATGCCAAATTGTTTTTTGACAAAATTAGAGAACAACATAATTTATCTGTCAATCTTGATCTTGAGTATGATTGTGTGGAGTCTTAGAGCTTTATATTGTTAATATTATGTTTTCTACTAGCATTCTAATCTGCGTCTCTTTGTATTTATTATCATGATTATATTGGTATGGAATATTCAAGGTTTGGTTAGTAGTTTTAAATGTAGAGAACTTAAAAATTTAGTTCGCAAAACTAGGCTGATTTCAACTAGGCTTATTCTTCTAGGCTGATCGGGCCTGGGCCTTGGGTCCAGCATGGTCTGCAGCACCGGCCCAGCCTAACTTTTGTTTGGGCCAGATTGGGCCTGGCTAAAACATGGGCCAGGCCTGTCGACGGCCCATTTTACATGACTACACTACCCCAATAGGTATGGTCCATCGACTACATCGCTCCTACAAAATCTCGGGACTAGGACTAAATGACGTATCATGGAGCTACTTAGAGGTTTCATACATTAGGTCCTATCAATACCTTAGGCCTTCGGCACCCGGAACAAGCGAAGTATCATACCTCCAAGTCCAACTGATACCTCCACTTACGGACCTCAGTCTTAGTTTCATGAACGACAATCTAAGAGTATCATATCTCCAGGATTTGACGAGCACTTGTCTAAACTTCTTGGTCTCCATCGCGAGCGAAAACATCGAAAAATCTTTTCCAAAACTTTTATCAAGCATATGCAATTTTTCCAAAACTCGTTTGGAAACTAGTTCGAAAACATTTTAAATCATTTCTCAAAACACCACTAGCTTAAACCACATTTTTAAAGCATTTTGGAAAAGCATTATCTAAGTCATTCAACAATTTCCTTAGAAACCGTTTAAATCCTTCTTGAACTCACATACCAAAACTGATTCAAAACAGAAATCACATCTAAACTAAAGCTGAGGAAAAGTACACCATCTAGGTTAAAAACAACCCTAGAAAACTACACAAGAACTAAAACAAAAGCCTTGTAGTTCCACACAGTTTACAACGCTAAACTCATCAAATCCTAGGATAATTTGCAATCCCTATAATTTATCTAAATCATTCAGGGGTAAATCTTGTATTTCTAGGTCATATAAAAATTTCATCTTATTTACTACACAGAGGGATCTTGCTAAATCATTTTAGGAAATCTCTACGATCGTTCTAATGATTATCCTAATCTTCATAATCATCCTAAATTTATTTACAACATTAATAATTGATTACATCATTTTTAAACCCTTAAAATCAAACCAACAATATTCACTGTAAAAATGTTTTGCACACCATTTCGTGTTGTTTGTTTGTGGACACAATTTGCACTAGGTGTCTGCGCCTTCAGGTCGTGTTCACAGTCCGTGCTCATTAGTCATGCTTCTAGTTGAAAACTAGAACCTCGATGTTGTAGAAACCCATCTTCCTCTGTCAGAATTGGGAACGACTGGTTGTCGCAACACACATAATCAAACTCCACAAATAATATAGCAAAACAAAGATCTTGAGATGATGTACATTTTGGGACAAAAATCATAGAGATCCCTTGGGCGGATCTCAAGAAATCATAAGGCAAAGCTTACGGACATTGTGCACGTGCATAGTGAATCTGCAGTAACCATCGCCAAAATCACCCCATATATTCATCTAAAAATCTCCCAAAAATCACCACAAATATCTACACACAATAATGCTGGCTGTCATGCTCCTAGGATTCAATTTGATAAAAAGGAGATAAGGCTACAGGGTGTGCACCTTAGACGAATGGCCAACCTCTCTCTCTCTCTCCTTTTCCTCTACGCTATCGGCATAACTCTCCCCCTCCCTGACCTCCTGGCATGGCGACTCCTCCTCCCTCGACAGTCTCCCTTCTCTCCTTTTTGTCTCCCCATTTCCTCTCCTGGTCTCTTTGATTATATGGAGGAGGAGAGAGAAAAGAAGAAAAAAGGAAGGAAAAGGAAATGAGATCCTCAAGTCCGGCCCCACTCACGCCCCCTCTTCACCACGCTCCCGACTTGAGAAGGGAACGAGTCGTCCTGCGAGAATCACGAGTCAAAGGGAAACCCAAGCATAAGCTTGAGGTCGTGGGTGAATGCGCTCATTCACAGGTCCAACACTCAACAAACTCACGTGCCGACTCCAAGAGCACACGATGAGTACCCTTCAAGTCATTGCCTCATGCGAGTTAGGTTATGAGCATTGGACCATCAGCCGCATAACCACATATAGCTCAAGTAGCCCACGCTAGAGGGAAACGGCCACCCAGACACTCCCACAACTCTCCACAGCTCCGAGGCAATCCCTAAGGTCACTATAAGGGTCCACACAGTATCTCAGACTCAAGACACTAAGAAATGACGTCTGAAACTCAATCGTGACGTTGAATTTGTAAAAACGCAATTTAAGCCTTGAGTTCTGAATACTGAACTCTTCACACCACCAATTCGCGCTAGCAATTTGTGTCGGCAAGTTGCACTTGCTAATTGCGCCTACTATTCAACTAGCAACTCATGCTTACTATATACGTTGGACCCGCAAATCTAGATTAATTAGCTGGTTAAAATACCATCTATGGTCTAGGTCATTACAATTGGATTACTGGAAAAGTAGATATCTCTCTTTTGAGGGTCGTCTCACATTAGTAAACTCAACATTAGTAAACTCAGTGTTATCTGTCATTTCAATTTATGATCTATCTGTTCTATACCTTCTAGTTAAGATTGAAAAAGAAATTGATAGAATTTGCAAACGTTTTCTTTAGAATGCAAACTCATTTGGTAATAAGGGATACCATTTTATCAAATGACAAAACATTTGTAGGAAAAAGCAACATAATGGTCTTGGAATTATAAACATTTGGAATTTCAATATTGCATTTAAATGCAAATTTCTTTGGAAACTTTTAGCAAACAAAGGCAATCTTAAATAGTGAAGTCTCTTTAAGAGTAGGTATCTTTGCCACAATAATTTTGGGACATTACTTACCTCTACTTCTAGGTGTGCCTCCCCTCTTTGGAAAGAAATAAAATCTTGCTATGTAAAAGTGAATAACTTCAACTCTTATTCATTTGAGAATGGTAACTTCAACTCTTAATATCTTTGGGAAAGCAAACGAGTAGACAATACTCTTCTAAAGTTCATTTGTCCTGAATTCTATTTTCTAGCAAAAAACAAAAATATTCTTTAGCTAAAATGATTTTGTAACGTCTTAAATTTTCCATAATAATTTAAGGTAAATTAAATTATAGAAAATTAAAGTTAAACAGAAAATACCAAATTACGAAGAATCTATGTATGCGGCTATGAGACTCCGATCTATATGTACTATGCTAAACCTCCTACATACTTGCACCTACAACCCAAAAACACGAGGAAAACATATGAGTGACGGAAGTCACTCAGCACACACCTCACGAAAACGACAGGAAAATGAAACCATAATTAATTTTCTTTTAAAATTCATTTCACAAACCATTTTCTCTAAAATCCCACAAACCAGGCTCACACTGGTCAAAATCACAACCAGGACTCTACTAGTTCAAAACTATAAGCAAAGGTCCTTAATGGCCAAAACCACATTCAGTGAGTCGGGAAGTCCAACGCTAGGCAACCAAACTCTAGCCACAAGTAGTCCACTGAGGAGCGACCATGACGTTCTGCACTGCCACGGTGTGCCACCCTGTGCAGGAGCCAACCACTGTCCCACGATTCTCCCACCTGGTGAACCCTTATAAAGCCAACCCCTCTATTGGAAGGTTGTCCTGTCTCTCAAGACGCTACTAGCTATGGAACACGTGTCCCACCTACACTGGCCACCACAGGGTACGCCTCCTCACAGCGTCCTCCACACACGGTGCTCAGGAGGGAGTGTCATACGTCCACACCCGACGACACTTAAGCCTCAGTGCTCACAACGACAGCAGTAGTATCATACCTCCCCGTCATGCCACAAGACACCTCAACCTGCGGACCACAACCCTAGCCTTGAGACAACAGTCAGGGAGTCCCATACCTCCAAGATCCGACGTCCCTCAGTCTCAGGTATCTCAGCCCTCGACCTCGACGAGGGAGACGCGCTGTAACACCCCGATCCTGGACACGCTACCAAATCACAGTATCCCAAGCATAATTACACAAAATTACAGAACAAATAGAACTGTAACTAAGGCTCACCTTCAGGATCACGATGTGCGGCTAGAAGCTCCAATTCCTGCACCGGAACCCAACTATACGCGGTCTGCACCTGAAAACCAAATAGCACGCGTGAGTGACACCTAAGTCACCCAGTACGCGCCCCAAAACACACAACCACAAACAAAACTCGGCAAAACCAAAAGAAACTCGTTTCTTATCATTTGTAAAACTTGATTTTCTCCTTTGAAAATCATCCTTTCTTTTATTAAACAATCACTTGGGGATTCAATCCCAAAACCATATTCTTTTTCCTTACAAAACAT
>JAMKQA010004120.1:0-13986 GCA_024699735.1 Posidonia australis | reverse complement strand
TACCAATATTACCAATATTATCAAAATTTGCCATTTTAATATTAAAAATTTAAATAAAACCCTTAACCCACAAAAACCAAAACCCAAAAATGGAGGGATTAGAAGTAAAGAATTTGGTGGGATTAGAAGTAAAGAAAATTTGATGCTGTTGGTTCAACTACTGTTGCGTGGAGACTGGAGTCTGGAAAGCAGAAGACCGGGCAGAATCCAAAGCCAAAGCAAAATCTTCACTTGAGAAGTTGAGAATTTTGTAGAGAAGATTTACGAATTTTTTAGAGGAGAGTTGAGAGAGTTGTGGAAAAAATGAAAGGTATGGGGGAGTATTTATAGGTGAAAATTCGATATTTAAAAAAAATAAAAATAAAAAATAAAAAAATGTGCACAACGGCTACAGTTGCTGGTCAGGCCCGGCCTGGTCAACTGGTTTTTTATTTTTTATTATTTTTTTAATTTTTTTGTTTTTATTGTGCGTGGGCCGGTCCAGGCCGGCCTGGGACTGTTTCGTGGGCCAAACTGGGCCTAGTCCGTGGGCCTGCCAGTTTGGCCCGACCGGACCCGCTGCCCGCGACGGACCTGGCTCGGCCCGACCCACGACGGCTATTTTCGGACCCCGACTGGGCCGAACGGGTCTGGACCGGCCCGACCCGATTTCCATGTCTTACCCCATCTGCACAACTCCAGGGCCCCGCCATAAAACCCGTCTAAGGGTATTGAGATTTTAGAACACACCCCCATTCTGGCTTTCTCCATGTCGTACCTATAAATTTACTCTCAGACCTTCCTTTCTCTCCAACCCACGACGGTCATCTCCGTTCCGTAGCCGGCGACGACTCTGCAGCCATCGACGATGCCTTCCCTTAAGCAGCAGAATAAGAAGCAGAAGAAGCAGAAGCCCGAGAGATGGGAGGCGCCGAGAACCGTAGAGGACCTGAAGGCCCTTGGGAACGAGCTCCTCACCTGCAGCTCGAGCATCAACAACCTCCCCCGCCTCCTATCCCTCCTGTCCCCTTCCTCCCCTCCCGAGTTTGTCGTCGAGGTCCTTCTCGCCATCCAGCCCTTCTTCATCACCCTCCTCCCGGAGATTTACTCGCACAAGAAGCGTAGCGGACGCGGGGATGGGTCTGTGGAGGGGAGCGATCCCGAGGTGGTTTATAGGGAGTGGCTGAGGTCGAGGTTCGATGGGTTTGTGGACTCGTTGATTGAGGTTGCGGTGTCGCCATTGTCGGAAGATGCCATCAGGGTAAGAACTTTCGTATTTGTGGTCGTTTGGAGGAGTCTTTATGTGCATGGCTTTATTTTTTTTTTGTTTTTTTTGTTGGATTGTGTATTTAGGATGTTGCTATCGATGCGATAATGGAGTTTGTTAAGCTTGGGAAAGGACGATCTTTTCAGTTTACCATATACTACAAATTTCTAGACGCTCTCGTAAGTATTGGTTCAAAAAATTTTGTGCGGTATCTGCACATCTTGGCTTTTATCACTGTCACATCATTCTTTCCTGAATATAATGAATATACTCTATCCTCATTCTTTATCTGCACATCTCCTCAAGCTATTATAAATTGTCGTGTTTTTTTGTATTTTATCAAATGAACCAACAAGATTTTAACTAAAGTTATATTGGTCCTCCTCCTTAAAAAAGGTTTTAAAAACCCTTCACTGATATTCAATTATAAGCGTCTCTTGAGGTGGATGATTTACATGCCACATTAGCACTAAATCACTATATTAGCTTCATAGGTCATTTAGTTGGGGTTGAGGGATTTTTGTTGATTCACAGTGTCTAAAAAGGGCAAAGCCAGTGCACAAGGCTCCCACAATGTAATGTACTGGGAAGGGTCCACTCATATCAACCTTATCAGAAACACATGGGGAGGCTGTTTTTAGGATTCAAACCTGTGACCTCTAGGTCAAAATGCAGCAACTTTAGCATTGCGTCAAGGCTTGCCCTCAAAATCATGGATACACATTTTTTTGGTGATTTAATTTTAATGTCCTTGTTAGGAAGTTTAATTTAAATGAATTTAATGTCCTCTTATGTAGACAGTTGTTTGCATGACATACCCTGAAGTCCATGAGATTATGATGTTTATAGAGGTACATTTTTAAGAAGAAGATGCTTTGGGGAGGTCCATGTGTAAACACTTGATGTTTATAGAAAATATATGTAGAAACATTGGAGATTGTATTTGTAAGAATCAATTGTTCATGATATTATGCTAATTGTAATGTTTTTATGTAAATAACAATCAGTTGTCCATGATATGATGCTAAATGTATTGTTTACTTGTAAATAACAAGAAGGGGGAATGTATGGAGTACCATGGGAGTACACAAAAAGATGTAGTTCAGTTGGTAACATTCTATAGCCATGCTCCTGCGACAAGCTGAAATCTGTTAAAATTTTCTTTTGACACTTCCAAAGCCAATGTCAATTCATCTCTTCTCAATGTTGTTCTTTCTCCTGCTGACAATGCTTTTTTTTATCAACGTTGCCCACCCCCGGTAGCATTTGCTTTCCTATCGTTTCCTCTTACCATATTTCCTCATACAACACTTACTGTATATATCATGACGAATCTTTCGGAAGAAAGGGCTGTAAATCATCTTAACTATTATGACCCTATCCTGTATGTTACTAACTTCTAAATGTAACAATCAGTTGAATTTCTGAATGCTACTAACTTCTTTTAGTACGACTACATCAAACTTTGTATATGAAGGAGACTCCACACTCTGCTGTCATGTTTTTACATCTCAGGCCCAACTGGCCCATGGCAATATTACCTTCCTCGCATATATATATATAAGACCGGATCCATTCAATTTCTAGAAAACAACCAAACTTATAATGCTTAAGTTGTAGCTGATAGGGTAGTAGATCGTTATCTCTATTTAGTCCATTCACCTTTTTCTAAGCAACGTGGGACTAAAATTGGTGTGTTACATATACAAATAAATGGAGAGGAAAGATTCTTTGGCTAATCCCATTGTGTGTGATGAAGGCATGGTTATTGTTATATATGCAACAATCCAAAAATGAATTGAAGCTAGTGCCTTTTATCATAATGGTCACATGTTTTAAAATATAACATTTAGAATTAGTTTTCCTTTGATCTTGCATTTGCTTTCATCTTATTTTCTATATTTTCTATCTGCTTAACTTATTATGCTACCTCAAATTTAATTTATTTAGTCCAGTTAAGGTAAATGCTTTCAAATGTTTATAAGCACCTTAGAGCAGATCAATATACCTTCAAATGTTGGCCTCCCACGAAGGCTTGTGTTTTTTCATGATTATATTTTTCTCTTGATAACTGTGTTGATGTCATTTTTGTTTCATGTTATGATGACTTTGTTTCTTTTTTAATGCAGGTATATATCACATCTTCTGTAGAGTTTCTTCTGAGCTTGTTTGCACCAAATTTTTTCAAATACATGGATGTTCGGTATGTATCATATTGACAATGAGATGAGCATAACATAGATTTTGATACAATACGTGTTGCAGGTTGTGGTTTTACTTGGTTTACTCACTCTTGCAATGCACAAAAATTGGGCATTTGTCGTAGCCACTGTCCAGTTCTGAGATTAAACTAACTTGTCTGGTTACCCTTTACTCACTCAACATAGCCACCATTATATGCTTGCATACATGGAAAGGAATCAAGCAAAAATTCTAGGTTACTCATGTTTTATCAAATGTTTTTGTCTTCACTTGAGTTCCCATCCTGATAGGAGTTGCTTAGGCTATACGTGATGGTTTATTATTTTATTCATTTATTTTCCTGTCATTTTCTTATGCACTTTTTCCTGTGACAGGTATTACACCTATAGTGGTCTCAGCAAGATTGCTAATAAGTTGGAGACAGCAAGCAGTACTGGTAAAAAAAATGTTTGTCAATTGAGTTTGTTTAATTATTTGTTATATGAAAACTGTTGTTGTTTCTTCCACTAGTTTTATTGCTACTATTTACCTTCCCTGATGCACTACCTCTTATCAGAGAACAAAAATGTTACTTTTCCTAAGATCTGCACTGATGATAAGCATTTCTTCGAAACAAGGTAAGCCTCACCTACACTGTGATTCCTTCTTCAGTAATAGCAGTGTTTTATATCAATACAGCATCTGTTACTTGTCACAATATCATATTTAATAATAGCAATGTTTCAAATCAATATGACACCTGCTACTTGTTACACTTAGTGTTACAAAGCATTGTTTTCTTAATGCACTTGGGAACAATTATCTTGCTGTTCTTATAACAACCAGCTTTTTTCCTGTTGAGACTACATTGACACTGCAGACAAGAATAGAACAGAGAATAATTGGTTTGGACACTGTTTCATCTTCTTAAGTAAATGTTAATGAGGGAAACCAACTATAGCTTTCAAATTGATTTGTATTTTGTTCTTAACTATCAGTCTGTTATTATCCATCTTTTGTCATGAATCTCAAACTGTCTGTTTAATAATCTTTTTTGTTTTAATGGATTTACACTAGAAGTCTCTTATCTTTCATACATAACATAAACATTTCTTTCTCATTTGAAACAGGGCAATGGCTTTTATTCATAACATATACGTAATTTTATACCAGATTCCTTCTTTAGAAAGTCAGGATGATGAATATGTGATGTGGAGTGAATCTGGTGAGCATTCTGCCATGCTGATTTCCTAATTTTCTTGTATGTGTAGTCAACCCTGCTCTTATCTTATTCTGTACCTTTCTTTTTTTGAGAAAATTTTATTCTCATCTGGGATAAAATTATTTTATTCTATGCCTTGAAAGTTCTTTCTTACATTTAGGGTGAGTAGGATCTGTTTGTCAATAAGAATCATCTTGAGATGGAAAGTACAATCGTTAAACTCTAAGTTCTGGAAAAAAGGAAGCATGAGCAAGAGCAAAACAAAAACTATGCCATGTTAAAATGTCATTGTTTAGTCCCAGTCAATTGGAATAGGGATGCTCTTGAAATTCAGTCCCCTCAACAACAACAAATGCCCCTAAGGAAGAGCGATATTATTTAATAGCAAAATCATCCAAACCATGGAATCAATATTGAAGTAGGTGATGGTTATCCTTTGTAAGTTTGCCTCACATTAGCGGTCTCAATTTCAGTCATACTTCTTCCATAGCTAACAATAACATCTGAAGGCCCCCAGCTTCATTCCCAAGTGATATAATAGACTGGAGATGTATGTGGAAGATGAATCAAATGGTTTATTTATTGTTTCTCTACACATACTTTTGCATATAAAGTGCAGCATACTCTCTTGCACATAAGACACAGCAAAAACCTTCATTAGTGGCAATTTATTCCCGCCTAATTAGTTTCTTAAATAAGATCCACAGGAACCTTTTAGACCTCATTTGGGATTTGGGACTGAGTTTTTTGGAATTAGTTGCGTTGAGAAATGCTTCCATGCGGAAGTGGGCATGTCCTAGCTTCCAATTGCATTTTTTGTTGGTGGGTTCTTTCCCACGGAAGTGATTCCCATTGACGGTCGTTTGGAAGTGCTTCTGTTGTTCTGGGTGCAGAAATGTTTTAGCCCTGCACTGAAGGAGTTCCAAATGCTACCTGAGTTCAACAGAGACTAGCCCGTCCAAAAATCCAAGCAGACTTGAAATAGTCAATGAAACAACCCTTATACTGCTTAAAAAAGGAAAAGAAACGACGACACTTATTGTCATTGGTTGGTGGTTAGCAAGTAGAGCGTAGGCATTTCATATGGAGAAGATGCTGTCAACCTTACTAATCCGAAGCGTCTTCCATTGTATTCCTTAAAAGGAAATATAACCTAGAATGAGCTCCAGACATCGGGACTACTTATTTGCAGTCTTCTTTGCCCTAGGGGAACAATCAAGAAGTTGACCCAAACCTACTTGTTAACCATTTACTCACCACTTAACCCAGTGAATTTCATGCTTGTAACATCAAATAAACTCGAGAACATGGTCATTAAAGGGGTGTTGTCCCAGGCGTTATATCCTGTTGGGTGCGTATATGCCCAGCTCTTTTTTTTTTTTTTAAATTGGAGTGTCATTTGATCTTTATTTTTTTTGGTGTTGTTTAATATTGACTAAGTCGAAGATATTATTATTCTCTTATATTTTTTTTGTTTAGTTAGGATTTATTAAAACTTATTGTTTTTAATTTATTTAGATGTTAATGTGTGTTTATATTGATGTTTTGATGTTTATCTTATTATATTTTATTATTATATTGTCGTTTGTTATATATTTCAATGTTATTTAGGGGTTCATTGAGTTAAGAATAGATATGTCAATGCATAATTGCATTTAATAATATATAATATAAGAGTAAAAATACTGAAAATATTTCATTATATTATTTTTTTAATTGCACCACAACTCAACACCTTGGCACCTTGGCGCCTTAATAAATTTGTTGTCAACCCACATAATACTTCAAAATGGGGTGATGCAACCATTATGTTGTTTTGTCTTGGTTTAATGAACACATTATATTAACACCTTTGTAATTTGAAACTTATTGGGAGTGACCTATTTGTTCGTGAGAATAAGACAACTATATTTTTTAAGACATGATGGGATCTTGGATTTATTGATGAAAAATCCTGACTTTACAAAACTACAATGTCTAAGAAATCATACTAGTAATAATTGTCAGATAGTAAAAATGATGGTCAATGTTTTATTGATAATGAGAGTTACATATATGTAGAGGAGTATCCATTATATGGATATCTAATAATCCATATAACACTAATACTTGTAACATTCTTTATTAAGCTGGAGTATAAATGTTAATCACGTTCAGCTTTTTACAAAATGAACTAAATACTCTAACACCTGGTCCTCTGGTAAAGATTTCAGTTAACTGCTCTGAAGACTTAGTGTAAGCGATGGAGATGACTTCTTTTATCACTATATTATGTACATAGTGATAATCCACCTTAATATGTTTTGTGTGTTCATGAAAAATTAGATTATTTGTAATGAATATAAATGTTTAATTATCACAATGCATGGTTATAAGAGCATTCATAGAAAAATCAAACTCTATTAACAATGACCTAAGTCACATCATCTTACATGTTATCAGTACCATAGAGAGATACTCAACTTTAGCATTAGATGTGAATACCACATTTGTCTCTTGCTTTGTTAAGTGACAAGTCTGTTTCTAACATACATGCAAGTGCTTGATGCAGACTTTTAGTCTCTTTTGTCTATTGCATAATCATAATCTAAATAGGTTTTAATTTGTAAATGACCATTCTTCCAATAAATAAGGTTTTTCTGGGAATACTAGAATTTAGAAGGTTATCTGCCAATAAACTATCTTAGACTCATACATAAACTGACTGAGTAGTCCAATAGTATATGAAATATCTGGGTGAGTAACATTTAAGTAAATCAATTTTCCAATTGGATGTTTACATTGACCAACATATTTAAGAAGTTTCAGAGAACTATTCCAGAAAGTAGGACTTCGATTTGTACGAGTACTTTCTATTTACAACTCATAAGTTTAGTCTTTTGAAGAAGTTCTAGTACATATTTTCTTCTAAACAATGCCATCCTATCTCTAGTATAAGTGAACTCAATGCCTAAAAGAAAACTTGAGCTTTTTTATGTCTTTGGTAACAAAATATGTTTTGAGATATTTCCTTAGTCTTATTGATCGTGTTGAGCCACTACCTGTCAATAAGATGTTATTAACATATACTACTAAAATCATACAGTCTTTGGTGGTCCTTCTGATGAAAATTAAATGATTAATGGTACATTTATGAAACCCATTATTTGTGACAATCTTACTGAATTTCTCAAATCATGCTCGTGAACCCTGTTTGTGACTATAGGTAACCTTCCTAAGTATACATAGTCCTTTTCCTAAACAATATATTCCAGAGGTTGCTTCATAGGCATTTATAAGATAAATCATCGTAAAGGAAGACATTCTTGATATAAAGCTGACAATGCTTTTATGCTTGATTTGTGGCAATAAATAATAGAACCTGTATAGAGTTTTAGCGAGTTATTGATGAGAATCTCTCCATATAGTCAAATCTCATATGTCTGTGTAAAAACACGAGTAACCAAACGACTTTTGTATCTAACAATAGATCCATTGGACTCGTGTTTGACAATGAAAATCTATCTATAAATGATTATGTTGGTTTCTACAAGACGAGCAATCAAGTCTTAAGTATCACAAAACATTAAAACTTTCATTTCTTCATCAATGACTGCTATCCAATGAGGAATGAGAAGTACATCTTGGTAGCTCCTAGACTTAGAGGAAATGAATAAGGTAAAGTTACGAAAAGAAGGGGAAAGATGATCATAGGTAACACAGTGGGAAATAAGATGATCCACAGACGTTTTGGAGGATGGTTGAACATGAGAAGGCTGATGTGGCTGTTAACGACCATGATAAACCTGTAGAGGACGAGTCATATTTGATTGTACAAAAGCAGAGTTATCATTAATTAAGACAGACTCTTTAATTGGTGACGGTAAAGACATATTCTCTAAAGAAAAATCAGAAGAACTAAAGTAGGATTTGGCTCAAAAAAGGCAACATTTGCAGAAACAATGTAGTGTCCTATTAGGAAGATGAAAACAATGGTACATTCTTTGAGTCGTAGAATATCCAACAAAGACATTTGATAGACCGAGAAGACAATTTATTTTGATGATAGATCTTAAACAAAAGTCACACATCCAAAAGCTGTAAGAGACAATGAAAAAGACTCCATCTCAGGTCATAGGCGTTCAAGAGGTACCTTACCACGAAGAGGAGTAGAAGACATTTTATTTATAAGATAGGAGGCGTATAAATAACATTAGATCATAAGTATTTAGGAATACGCATTTGCAACATAATGGTGTAGTTAACAGCTAGAATATGTCTATGTTTATATTCAACGATATCACTTTATTAAGATGTATGAGGACAAGTAGTCTGATAAAGAATACTTAAAGAAGCAAATAAACTTAAAGATCAGCTTGAACAAACTCAAAAGCATTATCAGTGCAAATTTTTTTTGGAGTAATAGAAATTTGATTTATTATTTAACATCATAAAGAACATAGACACGATTTTGAAGAATATAAATCCAAGACACTCAAGTGTAGTCATCAACAAATCGAATGTAATACGGCCAGACACAAATAAAATTCTAGCTAGACTTCAAATATCATAACGTACTAACTCAAATATACTGTGACTAGTAGTAAGATGTAGACAGTTATAGGTAGTACGATGATACTTATTTAATTGATATGACTTACAATCAAAAGAACTAATAGGAAACCAAGATAATACTTATTGAGACTTGCAGTGAGATGGGTGACTAAGATAACTTTGCCATAGTAGAAAAATGACTCTTGTGTTGACATAAAAGATGCTAATCTTTGAGGTATATCATCACGAACTAGTAGGTACACCTCATATATACACTCACAGTCTAAATTAATTCTCTTCTCCATCTGTAAATCCTGAAAGGTACAATGGAAAGAGAAAAAGGTTACAAAATAATACAACTGTTTAGTAATGACACTAATAGAAAAAGGTTTACAGGAAAGTTAATATATAGAGAATTTTGTCAAGAGTGATATAAGAGGATACGTGAACAACACTTTCTTTAGATACAGAATAAGTACGACCATTAATTATAGAAATAAAACGAACATCGGATAATTGAGAAAGATGGATAAAGAAATCATGTGTACCTGATATGTGAGTGGAGGCATCCAAATCTACAATCCAGAAACCGTTTCTTGAAGTTAGTAAGGCACTCGTATCTAATGTGAAGCATATGATGCTGTAGTAGAGGATTAGGTGTCTTATAACTCAAGGAAGTTTTCGTTGTCAATCTGAAAGATAGATATTGTTGTAAAAATATCTTTGTAGTAGTATGAGTAAAAGATGTCTACTGTGGCTTGTCAAACTTCTCTTAACACTTATTTGACTAAACATGTCACAATGCTCACAATGATGTTGTCCTCTCCTCATAGAATGACCACCACATTCTCAACCACAGCTACGAAAAAACACAATCATCGTAGACTGAACAAGATCAATAATTTGCATAGTAGTAGATATCTATAACACTTTTAGAGAAGGCAGAATGTACGGATGTAGTTGACTCAACACCAAAGATCTCTTTTCGTATTTGGGTTGAGATCACAGGAAAAAATTAGTAATAATTTCTTACAATACTCAAGTATCTTAAAGATATTAACCACAAAGGGTTGATAAATCTTTAACTCATTGAGGAGTGCACGAAGAATGGTGAAGTAATCTTGTACTGAATGGTTGGCCTGATGAATGGTTAAGATCTACTTATAAATCTCATTAATCTTGAAAATGTTTTTCTTATTGCCATATGTGCTCTTTATAATGTTTCAAATCTTGTTAGCTGGTTTAAGCATCATGATGCTTTTAGAAATACTTTCCTCTTATATTATTCACAAGTTAAGAAATTACTGTACAATTATCTGCAAGTCAAGCCTAATAAGCAATATCTTTGACATCAAGGGATTTTCCTATGGGTACTGAGAAAGGTTGCAAAGGCTTGAGACCACAGAAGATATTTTTGTCTATTAAGTTTGATTGATACATTGCTCAAATTCTTCATTAGTGCATCTCAAGATATGGAAGAAGTCATAGATCACTAAAAAAGTAGTAAATACGGTTTGCTTTGAAGTGGATAGTTGCAAAAAAATGACACAAACAAACCAGATTTATAGAAAAATGGCAACAAATTAACATAATTAACCTCTCGAATGCACAATCATGAATTAGGGACACAAGAAAAATGTAGACAACTTCTATCTATACACAAATAGAGGTGGAAAAATCTTCGGTAGCTTAAATTATGTTGAGAATAAATACTAACGGGACTGTCAAACCATTGAAAACGTTGGAAAGGACCGACAACAACGGAAGGGTCGCCTAGGTTGCTCGTCGACGGAGGCAAAGGCCCTGTTTGGGCCTGCTGATGGCAGAGGAGGCCTTGGTGGCGGGTTGGTGGTTCCTTTGCCGTCGTCGGCCTTCTTCAATATCTCTGGTGATTTGACAGTCCTATCAATATTCGTTCTCGATATGATCTAAGTTGTTGAAACATTTTCTACTTGTGTTTGTGTGTGGACATATGCTATTTATATTTTTCTTATGTCTTCAAATCGTGGTTTTGTGCTCAGGAGGTTGATTATGCCGAATTGTTGTCATTTCTCTACAAATTTAATTTATTTGTGTGTTTTTTACTACTATTTGCTTTTGATAAGATTATGTTACTATTTTTTTTTTGTATTATATGACTTTTTCTTCCATGTCTTAGGATGCTTTAGTAAAGAATTTAGGCAGTAAGTTTGTTAGACTTAATGGACAAAAATATTTTCTATGGTTTTAAGCCTTTGAGTCCTTTCTTGATACTCATAGGAAGATCTAGCATCTCACCCATAATCCTATTGATGTCATGGATGTTGCCTTTGAGGTTTTGTTTGCAGATGATTGTGTAGTGATTTCTTGACTTGTAAATAGCATAGTGGAGACTATTTCTAAAAGTTTCATGATGCTTAAGCTAGTCAAGAATATTTAAGACATTCTGAAAAGCACATATAATTGTGAGACAAACATTTTCAGTATTTATGAGATTTATGAGTAGGTTTTCATCCTTCATTAGGCTGAGCATTCAGTATAGGATTACTTCATTAGTCTTTGTGTACTTTTGGACAAGTTGAAAATTTATTAATCCATCGTGGTTAATATCTCTAAATACGAGAGTATTGTGAGGAGTTTGTTGTTATTGCTTTTCTGTTTGGTCTCAATCCAAAGTTGAGTACATAGAAACGGGGACAGATGTTTGATGTTGAGTTAGTTTCATCCTTATAGTTTTCTTTTCTAGAGTGTTGCTAATATCTACTGCTACATTCGTTAATATTGTTGATTAGTCTGTGATGGTAGCCTTTTTTGTGATCGTGATCTTGGCTTTCCTAAGGAGAGGACGACATTACTGTGAGCATTATGGCAAGTTTAGTTAGACAAGTGTTGGGAGAAATTTGACAAGTTACAGTAGACTTTTTCTGTTCATACTATTACAAAGACATCTTCAACTACGCCATCCACTGATTAGCCTCCTTAGATTGTTTATCTTTTAAATTGATTATAAAAAGTTTCCTTAGTAGCAAGCATGGTGTAAAATTTCGATCTGTGTCGGTGAAATTTCGTCGACACGTATCGATGTGTGAAAGCAAGGAAATGACATTCAAAGGTATGTCGCGACTTACCTCATGTCGGACGATATTTCGGTGGATGTCGGTGGCATCGGTACATGTCGATGGATATTTGATATTTTTTTAGGCAAAACTTCACGTATCGCTTGACCATGGTTTTACATGTCGATTTCGTATTGGACTTCGATAAGTTGAAAAATAGGCACATGTTGGGGAAATATCGGTATGTCAGAATCATGTCGGTGGAAACACGGTAAAAAAAATTTACATTTGTTTAGAAAACTTCTATTTCAATATCGTGTCGGAGTCATTTCGTTAAATTGAAAATAAGACACGTGTCGGAGAAATTTCGGTGACACGCGTAGACATTTAGTACCATGCACTTGACATGCCTTTCCCGCAACACGACACACGACACGACTTTAAAAGTCACAGGATTCCTTCCTTTACCAGCGCCTTCTCCCATCTCCTTTCCTCCCCTCCTGAAGCTTCTCCAACAGTCCGTCATCGTCCAGCGTCGTCGTCCAGAAGCTTCTCCTGCAGTCCAGTGTCATCTGTCGTCCAGCCTCCAGCGTCGTTCGTCGTCTGCCAGTTCAGCGTCTTCTGTGGTTCTCACGTTTGTCGTCCGTCGCCCTACGTCGTCGTTTTCTCTGATCTCCAACCAGGTTTGTCGTCCCTTCGTCACCCCTTTTTCTGGAGCATGTCTTCGAGTGGGGAAACCTAGTCATCAGTATCGTGGGCCACGACTCATGAGCAGGCAAGACTCAGTTAATGATAAATCAAATCTTAGAATAGATCATTGATGAGAAATTTTAGAATAGATGATAAATCTTAGAACAGATCATTGATGAGAAATCTTATGATAAAAACAATAGGTTATGTTTTTTTTTTATTAAAAAAGGATTGGACAGCACTACTATCCTTTTTTTTTTAACTCGTATTGTCTAACCCTTTATGCTTTGTTTTAAAGTTTGTGTCTAATGTCTTATTTTTCTCTTATGTAAAAGGGAAGGTGGTTTATAAGATAAGGTGATTTATAACAAATTTTTCAAAAAAATCTCTTACCGTCTAACTTTATCTTATGTTTGTTTTTTTTAAAGTCCTTTCTTGCAAAATTGATTTTACTGTCTTTCAAGTTCCAACAAGTTAAAAATATATATCAAGCATTAACAATAATCATCATTTGCTCCTTTTTTTTTAGCCTTTGTCTTGGAGTAAATCTTTTCTTTTATTTAAGAAATTCTCATATTTATTTTGTAAGTAATTAAAAAATAAAGATTTAACCTAATAGTATTTCAATTCATTACATAAATAATTGATCTAACATAATGATTTTATAAAATCAGTAAATTTTTATTTTTTATTTTTAAAAATAAGAATATTTCATAATTTTTTTAAAAATCAGGAAAATTTAAAAAACATCGTGAATGATTGTAAAAATTAGGAGTAATTATACTAGGTGTATTTCTATTTGTTAGATCTTAGGTTTTTGCATATAATTTCATGACTTTTTGCGTGATTTGCAATTTGGAAGACTTTTGTAATTTCATTTGTTGATTTAATTTTATTATCTTTAATTAATATTTATCTTATACTTAATATTACTACTTTAGTATTGTTGTAACACTTTCATGTTATACTATAACAATAAGATTGTATTGTTTAAAACAACTTTCATTTAAACCCTTTTTTTTTAAGTTCACATGCAATCTTAGATATAAAGTATAAACTTAGATTTTAATTAGATCTAC